>LNZH02000123.1:0-120023 GCA_001481415.2 Sanghuangporus baumii
TTTCCTGTATGATCCTCTTTGTCATTGACACGGACAAGACAATGCGCGACAGGAGTGAGAAGATGTGAAGCCACCTCCTGTCGAGCCTCCGCACCATATTTCTCTTCAACGTCGTGAAGGAGCATCTCACGTATGAAGTGTTCAGGTCTCTGGTCTTCCTCGATCCAGACATCCTTCAGCACGCGTGGAACGTCTGAGTCTTGTCGGCGCACAATCCACACTCTTGTTGAGTGGCCGACTAGCTCATCAGCAGAGCTTTTCGATATCACTTCGAGCGTTTCGTGGATCTCATCCCCGACATCTATACGATATGCCCGACTTCCGTCGCGCCTGGTGAAAGGCCGAACGGTCGGATCCCATCCTAACTCCTCCTTGGATGCAAAGGCGAGAGAGAGAAACACGTGAAATAGTAGGTCAAAATCCTGTTTTGACATCGTCTGGTGGGTCGTCAGACTATCATATGTAATCTAGCACTCACTTTGGAAAAGTCAAAAGGCTTGCTGACAACGGGAGATGCTCGCGAGCAGAACCAAAGACGCATGCTAGTATTCTCGACGGTAATTCCAAATGAGAATCTTCGGCCTGGATCCCGTACCATAGCAAGCTGGATATTAGAAACAATCTTTCTGGCATTCTGAGGCAACACTAGGTTCAGTATTGCCGAGCCACAGAAAAATAATGCTCACCTTCACGCGAGACTCTTGACTACTTGTCCTTCTGAAGACTGCAGTGAGCGCTATATCAAATCACGAACTGATCATGCGCTTCTCTGCACTGGCCCCTGCGGTTCGTTCTTCTCGGTCTTTGAGAACGAAGCACGCGGTTTGCGAGGATGTGCTTCCTCGGCGGCCGCTTCCTCGACCATCCTTGCTTCGTTCCGGAATGAGTACCATCTCCAGCACCTGTTCGAGATGTGACACTTTCGCAGACGCTATAGAAGTCGCCTTTTCAAAAAATGTCGACCAGAGGGGCGAAAGAGTCGTATTTCTTCCTTCTCTTTCCTCCAGACACATCCCGAAAGTCCTTCCATCTGCCGGTGGAGTCAATATGTCCCTTTTTTCTCAGCATTGATACGATCTTTTTTACATCGACTCCATGCCTGAGCGGAGGCAGGAGATGGTCTACGAATGCACACGCCTCAATCACGGGGAAAACATAGCCGGGGTTGCTCAGCTCTTCTTCAAAATCGATTAGTTCCTGCAACCGGCGAGTAGGACTAGAAGACATGTTATTAGGTGCAGACATCAAGTTTAGATGAGGTAGTTGAGAGACGACGCTGAAGGTATAAGTCAACTTGAAATTTCGTGGCTTGCAACTGAAGATGTACTATCACGTATCACGCGAGAGCTGTGAGGACCTACGGAATCTTCCGACAAGTTTGCAGTTTATGTTGCGATCCCAATGTCATCAGGGTGCATTTCCATAACGACCGTGGCTGAATTGGAGGCTTCGAGTCGTGAAACATAAAAGCGTGAGGCACAAATAGCGAGAGTTCCGGTAATCCACGCGTAAAATAATTCCTGACGTCTGAAGAGTACGACTGACACCATCACTGTCAAGATTGAAGAACGTTCCTGCACTTATCCATCTCCGATAGGCAAGTCAATGGTGTGTGACAAGAAAGAGGCGAGGAGAAAGAACAATTCTGGATACCATTTTCACTTTTCTTTCGCAATGATTCGAAGTAGTCATCGTAAATCGCCATTTGCAATTCTGTTCCTGAAGAGCAATGCCATTCCTAGGAGCTCCTCTCTTGAATGCCAGAACATCCACTGGCGGAAAAGCTAATCTTGGATCTTTTCGCAGCACGTCGATTCACAAGCATTCGGCGTTCCAAGATAACTTCCAAATATTCAAAAAATATGCAGCTGATTGGACTCACAAGACTTTCCAATTTCCAGGAACTTCCCGACAGTTGCAAGAAATTCTCTAGCATAGCCGATTTCGTACTATATAAGCAAATTAGGTCAGCCTGCACTGCGAGGTCAAGAAAAGCGAAGGTTGTCAACAGGAATCGCCGAGTCCCAGACACAATCCATTCGGAACAACTCAAGGACAAAATTCGTTGTTGCACGCTTTAGTCTCCCAATGAATCCTAATCCANAGATACAATCCATTCGGAACAACTCAAGGACAAAATTCGTTGTTGCACGCTTTAGTCTCCCAATGAATCCTAATCCACTTCAGCGAATGCTGCAATCAGCAAATAGAAACCTTCTTTAAGGCAGAAATTCAGACCTGGATGATTGTCTTTTGTCTTTCTCTTTTGCAAGTTGCTAGCGACCTTCATTTGTATTTATATCAAAGTGAATCGCACGTTGGAGGCAGATAGCAACACCGTGAAATCCAACTTGATTTGCTGTTGGATTCCATCAGACATCGAATCGTACAGCAAATTCGTAGTCGGGAAATTAACAGAATCCAGTTGTCAATATACCTGGTCGATTCGGAAACATGACATTTTGTCTGATTCATCCTACTGCCATCAAGTCCGTGAAAAATGAAGGCCGAACCCAGCGCATCCAAACGAGAAGCAACGCTTTAGAGTCAAGCGTAGCACAGAAGCTGCTGGCCCCTCCTCATTGCAGGTAAGCACAGATGGAAGACGGTATCTTGCCGTGTCCACGCTGACATCACGGCGAGGGCTTGAGGAGTACTTATTATGGGATAAATGAGATACTCGGTGAGCATTTTGAGCGCTTTTTGGAGAATTCGCAAATAGATTCATGTATTATGCAGAGTACCAGCGTAATTTGAAGCAACACATTGACAGGGATGAAAACGAGAACAAACCAGTTGGTGACGATATCGATCCCTACGGGTCTTATTGTCTGTGACAATGTAACTGGCCAAGGTGTAGGTTACACGTGACGCAACGCGATTCCAATTTCTAACCACCACCACCACCACCGCCGTCTACTCTAATTTTTCCATTTCGATATTCTGCTTGCTCGAGATCTCCTGCAAAANCGCGACGCGATTCCAATTTCTAACCACCACCACCGCCGTCTACTCTAATTTTTCCATTTCGATATTCTGCTTGCTCGAGATCTCCTGCAAAAATGAACTCTTCAGCAGCTTGATTCCTCTCCGAAGATCCGACATCCTCTAAACGACTTATCGTGCGACCTAGTGTTCCTTCCTCAAGCAGCCACGATTACGAACTTGTTGACATGATGGAGGAAATGCAGAGTCCGGGTTATGCCATCCCGGAAATAGATATAAACTCGTTTGTCGACCACATTCTCCCTCCTTTAAAAGATGGCATAATTGTCGAAGATATTATGTCGTCGTTGGTACATGAAGGCACTATCTCCGCCAGACGAGGATGGAAGGGCTATAAAAGGACTGCATCGAACAGCGCAAAGGGAAGAGAAAGTAATATATTTGCTCCTCTGAGGGACTTATTTGATAGAGTGGCTGCGGTGGCATCGACAAGCACTCCTCATCTAGATCAGTTCATTCGGATGGCTTTCCTCCCTTCGAAACCGCGGCGAGCGTCGAGACGAAGGGTGCCGCTAGAGAGGGCATATTTCGTTCTGAATGGCGCTCAGAGACGCTCAGCAGGAAGAAAAGCAAAGAAAATCCCGACATATACATGGTTCGATGTCGCTCTTACCATGGAACTCAAGAAGGATGATACCCGTCAGACGTGCGAAGACGTACGTGTCTAAATTTTCTCTCACTGATTCAGCATCTGAAGCTTTGTGCAGAACTCCAGAAATGTTATTCGTAACATTCAGCAAGTGATGGCCCGAGACCCATGCCGGAGATTCTCGTTTGGTATCACTGTCGAGAACACGAACATGCGCCTGTGGTTTTGTTCTCGTGCGACGCCGGTAGTCAGCAAGCCTTTCGATTTCACGATGGTATGCTCTTCACTAGCCTCGTGTGATAAATGTACTCCTTAACTTGGTTGGGGAGGATTTAGCGCTCTTATTGCATGTGCTTCTTTCCTTCGCATTTGCTTCGAAGGATGAACTGGGATGGGATTCGACAATCCGTCCGATCATCAAGAGCGACGGCAAACGGGCATACCACATCGATGTCGATGGTCAGACATACGAGACAATGAAAGTGCTGGCAGATGACGCAGCCGAAGAACTTGTGAGTCACGCAACCAGAGTATGGAGTGCCACCCATCTCGACTCGGGCGAACTCTTCGTCTTGAAGGACGTGTGGATAGAAGATGATCGGGATCTTGAACACTGCATTCGCGAGAAGCTTCTGTACGATATTGAAGATAAATATGGTGCGGATGTACGGAAGGAGGTTGCCTCGCATCTACTCACCCCTGTCGCGAACTGGCTTGTCTTTGATGGCAATAAGCAAGACCACACGACTAGCAACATGATGCGCGGGTTCTCGCCGTCGTTCAGACAAACTTTTAAGGTCGATATTAGGACCCTCAGAGCACGAAATGATGATGGGATTGACACTTTACCATGTACTGACCGGGAAGACATGAGGTGTCCTCTTCCCTGGTACAATCCCGTGAGGAAGATCTTCGGACGAAAGCATTACCGTGTTGTATTCAAAGAGGTCACAACAGCACTCCATACGATCAACGATTTTGCTAGTTCTTTCATCGCTCTGAGCGATAGTTCAAGAGGTAAGCGGTCTTCATTGCTTACGGTAGAGGCAGTAGTCTTACTATCAACTAGTTTTGAAATGGATCCATGGATGCGGTTGGGTACACCGAGACATTAGCGCGGGCAACCTGTATTTTTATGATGGTCGAGGCTTGATCGGGGATTTGGAGTTCGCGAAGCGGAAAAACACAGATTTAAAGCACGAACTACGGACAGTAAGTGACCTGTTGTTCCGGTTCACTGTTACTGATGAAAATGAAGGGCACCCCTGACTTTATGGCCGTTGAAGCGGCACGACGCTCCTACGAATATCTTCCGCGAATTGTCGATGATGATCTGGACGCTGAGTTGGAGGCACTTTGTGAAGGCAGGGTAGATGAAGTCTACTCAAAGCCAAAACCGGATCCGACTCCTGCTTTCTTTCATAATGATCTGCATGATCTGGAGTCGCTATGGTGGAGTGCCGTTTGGATACTGTTTTGCGAATGCTCTAGCTCATCGACGGGCGGTGCAAATTCATGTATAGATGGCTCAGGTGATCAACGTAATTGTTCCTTTTCCAAGCTTTTTTCCCGGACATCCAACACAGAGGACAGAAAGCTGTTCACCGAGAGCAGGGCAAATTTCAATCAAGGAGTCGCTTGGATGCCGGACCACCTCCGTGACTTGATCGGTGCGATTGATTTCCTGCGCATGGTGCTAGTTCGGAAGTATGTGGCATTCGAAGCCGGATTCCCTCGAATCCAAACCGATGCTTTTGAAGGTATCCACGAGATATTTCAGAATCATTTCAAACGATGCAGTGAAATAATCGCTGAGATCAGGCTCTCGTCGTCCAAGGCAGATGGCCAAAGGCTTCAGCGCACCGATGTGGAGCATGCATCGGCCGCTTTGCCATTTCAATCCAAGACGGAACCCACCGAGCTCGAAGCTTCGAAGAGTAGGCCGCTCGACCTTATGACGGATGCGAGGAACTCCGAACCTATGATAGGCGATGCTGCTGCGCAGAAGCATATCGAAGTTAGGAAAGGAAAACGTAAACGAGAAGACAAAGAAGACTTACCTCATATGCGCCCGTTTCGCATGGCACGGTGCGTATTCTTTCAAAACAGACATCCATCAAACTGACTCTCTCCTTCATTAGATATGTACTCGAGGTTTGCTGATGATTCGCAGCAAGGAAATTACTTCGTTTTGTGCTTTGACTATGAAATTGCTTCGATCCGTCCGTACAAGTATTCTGATCTGTTATCATTTAATTTATAACATGTCGTGAAAAGTATTGAAAAGAACTCCTGGATAAAAGTGGTATTACATAGTCTTTGAACACGTCTATGTAAACGTGTGAGTATGAGTCTCAGCATTCTAGAATACCATGATAGAGTTTAAACCGTTCTGAATTCGAGCTTTGATGGCGGGTCCAGAACTTGAGAGAGCTGAATTTGGTCTTATTTGTCCACTCTGTAGTCCCTTGATTCGAAGCCACGATCAGCCAGGTGACGGGACTTGCCGCACTTAAGTCCTGTTAACCACGCAGACCAGCAACCACTCATTGCCTCCACCCCACAATGTCGAGTGATTTACCACTCGCTTCATCTTTGGAGACTGGTACCTCTACTATTCAGAAGTCTCCCACAACCCCCAAGAATCCTAGACGATGGTTCCGCTTAACCGAAGACTCGCCAGTGAAGATACATTCTACTTTGGGCCGTGGCTATCAGTTGGGAACGCTTGACTCCAGGAGAGTAGCAGTTGCTGAAGATGTAGACCATGCTATACCAGAGATCCCTCTTGAGTCTTTCATGGAACACTTGCTTCCTCCTCTGAAGGACGGACTTGACGTAAACAAGGTCGTGGCTTCGTTGGCCAAGCAGGATACTAAACTATTCACTCGCAAAGGGAAACTGTTCAACGATTTTCGAAAGGAACCTGTTCATAATAATGCATGCGAAAGCGATGTTTTTGCTCCATTGGCTACGATTTGCAAGCGAATCTGTGAATGCGCTTCGGAAATCCTTGGAGAAGAACAAACGTGTCAGCTTGAGCTGCGGCCAGACTATACACCGTGGTCTGAAAGGAACAGCTCGACGCGACCTACTGCATATTTTGTACTCAAAGCATTAGAGTGGTATGCTACTGCAGTTGCAGCAGTGAAGGCGGAAAGGAGCGGGGCAGAACCCAAGAATTCGAAACAAGTAAAGAAGCCACCATCGCTTTCCTGGTATGATATCCTTTTTCATGGTGAGTTAAAAAAGGGAGAAATGGATGAGGATAGGGTCGACGTGAGTCTATCAACTTAGTTGCTTGATTCGGCGCTCTGATTTTCACGTTAGAATGGCCTTAAACTTCTACACAGCTTGCAGCATGTTATGACTTTGGACGCCTGCAGGAGGTTTGTTTTCGGATTCACGGTTGAGAATACATCCATGCGACTTTGGTTCGCTTCTCGAGCCAAAGTCCTAGTAACTGAAAAATTCAATTTCACTCGGGTGAGTGGCAACGGATGACAAGCGAGTAACAACTAATTCAATCTCATTAGAGCGTGAATGTAGTCGCTCATATATTTTTGTCCATTGCATTCGCTTCGAAGGAGGAAATGGGCTGGGATTTGTCAGTCCGACCGTTCTTCGGAGTGAACAAAAAGAGGGCATACTATATCGATGTTGGAAGCACAACGTATGAGACAGTCGAAGTTATCTCAGACCTTGAGGCGGACGTACTCAACAGCAGTGCGACTCGGATATGGAAAGTCCGACTTCCAGGAACGAACTCTTTCTTCTATCTTAAGGACATCTGGGTAGAAGAAGGTCGGAGGCTCGAGAAAACCATTCACGACATGATCTTGGAGGACGTGGAAAGGACTTTTGGTGCAGAGACCCGAAAGGATACAGCTTCACTCATGCTCACGCCTATGGACGACTGGCTTGTTCGTGCCAACGGTGAAGATGACCATACGACACGTGTCATGATGCGCGGTTATACACCGTGCTTGGAGAACGTTTATCACATCAAGAAACGGTACAGGTCCGACAACTCAAAAAAGAGCGTGGGTCTCCCGTCAGCGGCTGACACGGATATTCATGATATCCAAGTTTGCATCCGGGTAAAGACGCTTGAGCATCGCAAACATTATCGTGTTGTGTTTGCGCAATGTGCTCAGCCCATTCATACTCTGAGGAAGTTATCCGATGCATTCATTGTATTGAAAGACGGTGCGACAGGTCTGTCAGATATAAACTTTATCAAAGACTGAATCAAAATGACTTATCGAAAGACAAATTTAGCTTTGAAATGGATCCATGGCAGTGGCTGGGTCCATCGTGGTCTGGGGGCGGACAGTTTGTACTTTAATAGCGGACGTGGCTTGATTGGAGATTTTGAATATGCAAAGCGAAAGAATTCGGAAGCGGCACATAAAAAGCGTACAGTAAGTAAGTAACATCAGAAAGACACTCTTTATTCATCATCTTTGTAGGCACTTGCCGACTTTATGGCAAACGAGGTCATCGCACGAGAATACCGTTACAGACCAATTGAGCAGGTACTGGAGGCAGGCCAAAAGCCTGCTTTCTGTAGTAACGATCTTCACGACCTGGAATCATTATGGTGGACCGCGATCTATCATCTTTTCATGAATCGTGACGTTTCCGAGGCAAAGATGCTCGAACATAAAGTCAGAATGATTACGAGAGGTCGCAACGATGCTGCTTTGACCGTGTTTCCTAGGTCAAAGGAGATAAGCGAACGCCTGAAGTTCTTGGATCAGCACGCAACATTTTCGAAGCTTGTTTCCTGGATGCCTGAAAAATTCAAAGATATTAAAGAGATGATAGATCATCTACGCAAACAGCTCGTTCGACGATACATGGCTTTCGAAAAAGATCTGTCCGTGATTCGGATGGACGCCTTTCAGGGCTCACAAGAAGCATTCAAAATAGCATTGGAACAGTGTGTAAGTTATGCAACAGGTATCGAAACGTCACCATGTAAGACAACAGCGCTCCAGCTGTTGGATGTCGAACAGGATGAGGAGGATTGGTCTTCGACTCTCGTATCCTTGTTTAACAACACATCAGAGTCCTCACAATCAGGATCCGGTCTTGCAACGAATGCAGATGCTGAAGTAGCAGGAAAACGAAAACAGCGGGAAGATGATCTGATAAAAAAAGGCAAGCAGAGACCTCCTTTATCCAGCCATATTAGACACGTCGTTGAACTTATTCTCAAAGTTATGAGCAAGAAGATGAGGAGACGGTCCATATGACACGCGAACTCTACTAGGAGGACTAGGCGGGTGACCAATTGCTCCAAAGAAGCCTCAGGAGGCTCACTGTGATGGTCGAGTTTGCTCGTCGTATGTTTGATGTATAAGTAAGCTTGCTGTCTACGAAGTGTGCTTTCCTTTGTACTCCTCCACGTATTAATTGCAGACTATGAAAGATATTTTGTTTGACCAATATTGATGCCAGTGCGAACCAGTAGTTGATCGATATCGTGTGACCAGCATTACCGAACTAGTGGAAACACTGATGGAGGTCTTCCGAGAGTGAATTTCAAACGTCGATGGGAAGAAACTGAAGTGCAGCAGGTAATATGCCAGGCGAAGACGATCCAGAGCGCAAGTTCCTTTGCACTTTGCCTTCAGACGCCTACCATTTGTCAATAGGGCATAAGCAGTTAAGAGTAACACAACATCTCCAGGCGCTGAGGTCAATATCGGCACATATAGTAAAGAAATAAACTCATGGAGGGCCTGTATGTACGTGCTATTCATGAATTGCGACACTTTGGAGAATTGCATGAACCATGACGAAGCCGAACAAATAGCCAACCGTTGGCGAGATGCAGCTTTTACAGTAATCCTCGGAACCGGAGCAACAAAAGATCGTCTGATTTTCTTCATGATAAGATCGTGTGAGAAAAATACGTCTCCTAGATGTCTGGAAGATTCAAGGATATCAAAATTTTGCTGGCCAATCTTCGTAGACGTGTTATTTGGTTCTACCTGCTCTTTGAGAAGAGCCTACCTGCAATCGAACCAGATGTCTTCAGAGGCTCACGGGATAATTGCACGAACGTTCGATGCATGTTTGAAAGATTCAACAGTTATAAGATCTCGCCATGCCAGAGTACAGCAATCCAGCTTTTGGACATCAAGCAGGACAAGAATGAATGGAACTTGCCTACCAAATCTTTGTTTGATGGTGCGAGGAGAGCAACTCGAACGAAACCAGGGCCTTCATTGACAGTAAAGATCGGAGAATCAGGCAAATGAAAGCAGAGTGACCTTGAAGAAGAATCTGCAAAGAAAGGTAAGCACATGCTTCTGCTTCTTAAATCATAGAATATACAGTGCTGACCTTTCCACGTAAATGACTCGAAGGAGAATTTAAGACGTTCGGTATAAATTCCATGCTCACTTCAAGAGACTAATCTGGTGACACCTGCTGCCCCCAATCAATCGCAGAAGTCTCTCATCAGTTTCAGATGAACATTTTTCACTTGCCGATGCCTACCGTATAGCGGAAATGACGTATGCTTTCCTATGTCTCTGCCCCTTGTTGTATGTCTGAAATATGATGCAACTAGTTACATGGGCCAAAATAACTGAATTGATGAGGTGGCGAAAGGATGTCTGGCAGTAGAAAACGTCGAGATAGAAGTAAGGCATGTATGATGTGATATAGGACAAAGTCCTCGAGTCTGGGAACAAATCACGTAACGCAGTTTTTGCGATCAGACTAGTCGAATCCACCCATCTACAAGATGTTGACCAGCATTACATCCGTTTTATCAAAAAAGCGTTTGGTAAATAAGTCTCGGGCTTGAGCACATCAGGGAATACTGGCGACGCTTCTCTAGAATCTAACACCGACGACCAAGAGCGCAACATTCTTATCTTATACGCAACAGAAACTGGAAGTGCTCTCGACGTGGCGGAGCAGGTTGCGCGTGAGGCTAGATGAAGGCTGTTCACCATCCGGCTTTAAGACGTTGATGTCCATCCACTTGTGTGTTCATTCAGATCTGGTCCCAATCTTGGCAACTTATTCGGGAGGGAGGCAGACTTCCGGTACTTGCGCTGCACTGGTGAACATGAGCGAAGGAAATCTATTAGATCCTGCCACCAAATTTTCGCTGTTTTAAAGTTTAGAAACCATTAGTTTTTTCACATTACAGATTATTTAAATTTCAGCAGGTGCTGAGAGGGAAAAAGCCTAGACTGAAGTACTCTGTAGTCTTCCAGTTTGGTGCGATTATAGTACCTTGACAACTATGTCAACAACCATCGGTGAGACGCAATAGATTAGAATTGCAGTCAAATAAGAGCGGACAATGAACATATTGGTGATAATCCAATCTCAAGGGTACTCCGAAGGACCATGTTACCGGTATTATCCTGTGCGTTCTGACCATCATACTCCCACAATCCATTTCCCTAACAAACCATAACTAAATTGTCTATCAAAGATGGCAAAAAACAGAAATTCAAACGTAAATATAGCGCTAATGACAACTAAGTAGTCCTAAGAGAAAATGAGAAATACGCCTTCTCAAATGACACGGTCAAAAGACTTCTACCGCATACCTTGATGATGCAGATCCATAGTTAGCCTACGACTTCAATTCCGCGTCAGTATTGTTCAAAGTTCTTACCTTGCCATTTGAAGTGATCGCATTGCCGCCAGGGTATCATCGCTACTGTTTCGTTTCCGTTTTAATTCTCGCGAAGCGCACTCCAAATTGATACACTTCATTTCGCTGGTAGCGGCGCAGGAAATAGTGTTCGTTTGTTCATGTTCGCCTCATCGTCTAAACCTCCGAGTCGGTAAATTTGAGGAGACCAGGTTTACGGGTTTTCTGGGCAAGACAACTCTCCGGCACGATGATAGCTTTGCGCTGCCCAGAACTTCCCTACACGTTCCAAAAAGTTCATGAAATTTGTCATGACTTCCATCAAACAAGTCCATTCGGACATTAGGTAAATTCGAACTGCACACATTTGTGAACTAGTGTGGTGCGCATGGTGTCGAAAATCGACTTCATGTTTCCAAGGTGATCTGGCAACCAACGGAGCGAGTTGTAGTAATGGAAATTGACCTGAAGAAATAATCTGCGGCTCATCGTCTCACTGGATCGAGGGAATAGCTCGGAGCCCGCCAGACTTCGCTGCTCATCCTGTACCTTGTCGTAGTTAGCCGTAACGCCCATCTGGAAGCTTGACGGACGATGGAAAAGCTCCCAGATGGCAATCCGCCACAGTGACTCCAGATCGTGAAGATCGTTGTGGAAGAACGAGGGAGGCCGCCTCTCGTTTACCAGCTTTTCGAGGTCTTCCCGTCTGTTTTCTTTCAATGCCTTGAGCTAAGCATGCACATCGGCTTCTTTTATGGGAGGTAGATGGGCATAACGACGTTCTGCAGCCTCCACAGCCATGAAGTGCAGCGTGTCCTTCATCAGAGTCAGCCAAAACCCATTCTCGAAGCGAAACCAATTACTCACTGTCAGTAACTCGCGCTCGATATCGGAGTTCTTTCGCTTTGCGTATTCCAGATCTCCGATCAAGCCGCGGCTTTTATATATGTACAAATTCCCGATGCTCGGATCACGGTGTACCCAGCCAGCTCTATGTATGAATTTCAGAACTACTCAATCTTCCGTTAAGAGCGTGAAATAAAAGAAAATTGCACGAACCTTTTGCACTATCGCTCAACACGGTGAACACGTCTGACATGTTCTGCATTGTACGAAGAGACTTTCCAACTTCCTTGAATACAATTCGATAGTGCTTCCGATGAAGGATCCTCCTCATTGGATTGTACCAATTGAGAGGATCTTTCAGGTCGCCTCTCCCCAAGCCTTCAATCCCGATCTCGGTCGACGGGTTCATGTCATCATCATCACACTTTCCTAGATTCTCGACATTCACCCTGTACGTCTCCTTGAACGTGGGTGTATATCCCCGCATCATCACGTTTCCTGTGTGATCCTCTTCGTTCTTAACGTGGACAATACAATGAGCAATGGGAGTGAGCAAATGTGTGGCCACCTCCTCTCGCGTCTCCGCGCCATACTTCTCTTCGATGTCAAGAAGAAGCGCTTCACATACAGAGTGCTCAGGCATTTGGTCCTCCTCCGTCCAGACATCTTTGAACACATACGGCACGTCTGAGCCCACTCTATTCACAAACCATACTCTCGTCGCGTGGCTAATTAGCTCATCAGCAGAACTCTTCGATAACGTCTGGCACGTCTCGTATGTCTCGCCATCGATATCAATATGGTGTACCAGTCTACCGTTGTTCTTTATGAACGGTCGGAAGGTCGGGTCCCATCCTAGCTCCTCCTTGGATGCGAAGGCGAGAGAGGGGAACACGTGAATCAGCAGGTCCAAATCCTGTTCGACAGCATCAGCCAGTCAATCGCTGTACCCTTGTGGAACCTGGTGCTCACTCTTGAGAAGTCAAAAGGTTTGCTCACGACCCGAGATGAGCGAGAACAGAACCACAGACGTATGTCGGCATTTTCAACGGTAATTCCAAAGGAAAATCTTCTGCTTGGATCCTGTACCATAGCCAGCTGAATATTAGAAATTACCCTTCGGACATTCTTAAAAAAAGCACTAGGTTTAGTACATTCACGCGAATAGGAATCGGGGCTCACCTTCTTGCGAGACTCTTCACTACTCGTCCTTCTAAGGCTTGCACTGAGCGCAATATGGCACCAGGAACTAATCGCGCACTCCTCTATACCGGCTGCTGCAGACTACTCTTCTCGGTCTTTGAGAACAAAGCACGCGTTTTGCGAGGATGTACTTCTTCGACATCCCTCACTTTTTCCCGGGAGGAGCACCATCTCTAGGATCTACTCGAGATGGGGCAACCTCGCAGATGCTACAGAAGTCGCCTTCTCAAATATATCGACCAGAGGTGCGAATGTGTCGTGCTTCTTCCGCCTCTTGCCCCCAGACACTGTCCATAGGTCCTTCCATTTGCTCGAGGCATCAATATATCCCCTCTTCTTGAGCGTTGATTTGACGTTCTTCACGTTGACTCCTTTCCTGAGCGGAGGCAGAAGATGGTCTACAAATGCGCGCGTCTCGATGACTGGGAAAACATAGCCAGGGTTATTCAGCTCTTCTTTGAAGTCGATAAACTCTTCCATCGCACAGATAAGTCCGAAGAAAGTGTCGTTGGTTGCAGAAGTTAAGTTCTGTTGAAGATGGATGGTAAGAATCAACTTACTTCTGTGGCTTGATGGAGACGAATGTCACATGTGTCACACATACAGCCTCATTAATAACTTTGTAAATTATAGTGAGCCAAGTTTGGAAAGAGTGTCACGTTCCGTGACATATCGTGGGCGACGATAGATTGTTGCGCAGCTTGCATGCTCCAGCTAAAGTATATTCATCACCGGAAATACAGGTTAGTACTGTCTGTTCGTAGTAACTAGGACCGACAGTAAGAGGGACAATAGGAATCAACAACGCGTGGTGTTAGGTGTTACCATTCTGGAGACGCGACGATGTAAACCACGTGACGTGATGCATGGTACCAAAGACTCGAGAAGAACCACCTCCTACTCATTATTACCACCATCGTACATCTGCTTCTTCCTTCTCATTCAGCAATTCTGCATATTGAGCTCACATTATGAGCACCTTCCCATCAAGAGTTTCTGGTAGTGATCTGACGTACTCAAGTCAATGCACGCCTCTGCCACCCGGTTTCACGACCACCGAGGATGGAGAATACGTTAGTGTTTCCGAGAGACTGAGGAATCCGGGATATTCTATCCCAGAGATCTCTGCTCAAAACTTCTTTGACTTCCTCCTTCCTCCCTTGAGGGATGGAATTGCCATTCAGGACGTTATCTCGTCTCTGAAAGCCGAAGGGCTTTTCGATTCATTCAACGGTCTTAGCGCGTCTCCTACAAACGAGAGGGAAGATGAAATGTTCGTGCCTCTTGCCGACATATTCAACGAGGCCACTTTTTTGGCAGCAATGGCTTCCCCTCATCTGCGGCAGACTATCCGGTTGGTCCTCTTGGGGAATCCGAGTCGGAAGGGTAGAAGAGTCCCACACGCAATTTTCTCCGTGAACAACGCGAAAGATAACTTTACGGCGCGAAGCGTACACAACGAGATTCTGAAGACATTCTCGTGGGCAGATGTCGCATTCACAAGCGAATTCGACTTCGGGATGACTGGCGAAGTGTGGGACAACGTAAGCATCATCAGATTTCCATTGATCCCAAGGCTAATTCCCGTATTCGATCATACACAACAGAATTATTCTAGACATTCAGCAAATTATGGCTCGAGATCCCTGTCGTAGATTTGCATTTGGCATTACTGTAGTAGAGACGACGATGCGTCTGTGGTTTTGTTCTCGGGCAACGCCGGTAGTTAGTCAACCATTTGATTTCACAACGGTGAGTACCTCCTGCGATGATGGAGCACATTACTGTCTAACTGTATCGAGTAGGAACCAGAGATGCTAATCCACGCCTTTCTTTCTCTCGCGTTCGCCTCTAAGGAGGAACTGGGTTGGGATTCAACAGTCCGCACAATCACAGATCCCGAAGGAAATCGGATATATCATATAGACATCACTAACGAGACATATGAGACATTGCAGCTATTGTCAGACGGTGCAGCTGAAGAACTGACTAGCCATGGAACGAGAGTGTGGAAAGTGAGGCGCGTGGGATCAGACGAGCTGTACGTTGTTAAGGATGTCTGGGTGGAAGATGGGCGCGACCTCGAACACAGCATACTCGAGACAATACTGAATGACGTCGAGGAGAAATATGGATCGGACGTTCGGAAGCAAGTGGCCTCGCATTTGCTTATCCCTGTAGCACATTGGCTCATCCCTATCCGTGAAGAAGAAGATCATACAGTGCGAGTTATGATGCGTGGACATTTGCCGCGGTTCAAGAACAGGATCAAGATCAGCATTGGACTCATAGATGAAGTGGACGATATCGATACCGAAGAATCCTTAGATGACCTCGTGATCCAAGAATCGGAGAGACGACTTTCCCGGGCACCATTGCCTTGGTGCAACCGTAAACTGAAGATGGTACACCGCAGACATTATCGTATTTTGTATGAAGAAGTCGCAACAGCTCTGTATGCAATCAGAAATCTCCCAGACATCTTTACGGTATTAAGTGATAGTGCAAATGGTGCGTGTTCTGTAATGGTTTCTATCGTTTACTTAAAAATTCTGTAGTTTTGAAATGGATCCATGGATGCGGCTGGGTGCACCGTGACGTCAGCGCAGGAAACCTATACCTATACTACGGTCGTGGCCTGATCGGTGACTTTGAACATGCCAAGCGCAAGCAAACCGACATCAGGCATGAGCACCGAATCGTGAGTGTTTTAGTCTACTCATACGAGCATTTGTGCTAAGTTATATCAAGGGTACTCCTGACTTCATGGCTATCGAAGCAACGAGGCGTTTCTATGCCCATCTCCCTGACGATGACCCCAGTCATGTAGAGACTGAAGGCCAAACTCCACTAGAACACCGGATAGATGAAAGTTGCTCCCGGAAAGGATCCGATCTTTCTCCACCCTTTTTTCATAATGATCTCCACGATTTGGAGTCATTATGGTGGATTGCCATTTGGGTACTTTTCTCCTATCGTTCTTTCTCGGGGAACGTTATTACAGGCTCGCGCGAGAGAGAAAGTGAAGTTCAACGAAGATCCTCAGGCGCTGAATTATTCCCTGGGAATAGTGATACAGAGAATCGTAGAATGTTCCTCGTCAGCAAGGAGATCTACTTCAGGAGGTTCTCTTGGATGCCTGATTGCCTTCGGAGCATCAAGGCTACTTTGAACACTCTTCGAAGGATACTCATCTGGAGGTATAGAAAGTTCGAAGCAGCGTTTCCGACAATCCAAATGGACGTTATTGAAGGGGTTCACGATAGAATTGGAAGAAATTTCTTAAAATGCAAGGTGCTCGCAGCTTCACTAAGATCGAACAAAAAAAAGTTCGACTGCTCAAGGATTGACCGTTCAGCACGTGAACATCATACCTTACCCGCTTCATCAACGCGACGGTCTCTTAAGCGAGAGTCTTTGATCGATAGGGTCCCATCCACGATAGAGACTCGCAAGTTTGCAACAGACGACGCTGCTGGCCCCTTGACAAGCATCAGAACGAACGGAAAACGGAAGAGGGATGACGATGACAGTTTACCATGTATGCGTCCACTTCGTATGGCAAGGTATGTCTGTTTGCTACAGTCCCGCACCTGAAGCTGGCTGACTCTATCACTGTTCCCAAGATATGAGCTTCCGGTTTGCTGAGTGCTTGTTTATCATACTGCGAAAGATGGTAACGGAGACATTGTACTTATAATGTGCATGCCTTTGTACTGTAGAGTATTTGGAACATGAAGCTGGAGCGAGTGGACATGCATACTCTCCTTATCGTCTATGAAACCGTCTCATTAGCTTGTTAACCGCGGAGAATGGATTTGATTTTATTGAGTCAGGCAAAATCGACGAAGTTTCCCATGTACTCTCGGCTCGTCTACGTAGCTAATGACTGCATGTCATATGCCAATGGTATTCCTGAATTATCACACAATGATGGCATGATTCTTGTACAGCTCCATCATCTGGAAATCAAGGTCCAACCAACGTAAGTTTGGCACTCTTGTCATTGGAATCACCTGGATCTAGCAAGTAAGTTGTCGCCGCTGCAAAATGCGGTCACATGATCACATTCCACATTTAGGCCTTCGTCGTTCGAGCCACGCTAGTCAATAACTTGCTGCTCCTACCCAGCATCTATGTCCTTCCGCCCATTCCATGCTGCTCTAGATGAGGAGCCCCCTATTCCAACCTATGCACGTCCAAGGACACCAACAGAGTCGGGACCTGGCAGCACAGGCGGCTTCTTCGATGACTCTCCTCCAAAGTTATGACTAAGCCACACTCGAGAGTTCCGGGCTGGAGACCTAGAATCCATTAAAGCAGCCCTTGCCCAGGATCAAAGCTATTCCATACCTGAGATCGATCTTGATTCATTCATGAAGCACCTGCTTCCTCCTTTAAAAGATGGACTGGATGTCGATGCTATTCTGGCGTTGGCTAGCAACGACAGCAGCTTGATTGGTCCTGGGGGAGAGTCATGGACAGACTTTCAATCCGCACCAATTAAGCGAAACAAGTGCGAAGATGATGTGTTTGCGCCCCTTTCGGTGATATGCGAAAAGATTTGTTACTATGCTGCTGAAACTGCAGAGTTGGAGCAGAATTTCATTCTGGCTCTATTGCCGTATCATACGCCACGGTCCGAGAGGAACAGCACAACCAGGCCTGATGCTTATTTCCTTCCCAGAGAACTAAAGGAGCATGTTAGTTCCATGGAGACAAAGAAGGAACTACAGACAAAGAGAAGGCCATTTACTGCGGCGAAGGTGACGACTACACGATCTGAGGAGGAGCAAATAATATCGTGGTATGATACTGCAGTTCCGGGTGAATTCAAAAAGGAAAATTCACCGGGAACTCAGTCCAGAGTGAGCGATTCTCTCTCTTCTGCATGGAATGCGGGAACTAAAATTGCGTACAGAATTCAAAACAATTGATTCTCAACATGCATAATATCATGACTCTTGACCCATGTCGTAGGTTCACGTTTGGCTTCACTATTGAGAATACAAGCATGAGACTGTGGTTCTGTTCTCGTGCCATTGTTCTTGTCAGCAAAGAATTCGATTTTTCGAGAGTGAGTAGTGCAGATAACCTTGAAAGTCCGAAGCCTTACTGAAAAATTCTCTAGAAGCTGAGGATATTCATACACGTTCTCATTTCCTTTGCTTTTGCGTCAAAGGAGGAGCTAGGTTGGGACACGACAATTGAGCCTTTCATTGGGACCGATGGCATAAGAGCCTACCGAATTAGTCTGAATGGTCAAATCTATGAGACTGTGAGAATCCTTTCGGACGTGGCTGCTGATGCACTGAATAGTCGAGCGACTCGTGTTTGGCTCGTCTGGCTTCTGGGGTCTCAGTCATTCTTTGTGTTAAAAGATGTCTGGCTAGAATATGACAGAGATGCGGAAGATAACATTCGCTGGATGATTCTGGAGGACGTCGAAAAGATATTTGGGAAGGACGCTAAAGAGGAACTCTCTTCACACCTTCTTACTCCGGTTGCATGTGGCCTTGTACCTGTCGCCAGACAAGACGATGACACGCTGTCTGTCATGATGCGCGGTTATACCCCGTGCTTGACAGATTTTTATTCAATTAAAAGGGAAGGATATGTAAACGCCGATGCAAAGAAAAGTACTGGTCCCCCTTCGACAAGCGACTCGGACATCAATCGTGTACAAATACCCCGAATCGAGCTCAGGAAGATTGCGCGTCGAAAACACTACAGGATCGTGTTTTCAGAGGCAGCCAGACCCATACATTCTATTGGGACATTGTCGGATGTTTTTCTTGCATTAAAAGATAGTGCAAAAGGTACGAATGCTTTCTAGCTTCGTGGTATGTTGTATCTGACCGATAGTAGCACTGAAATGGATACACGGAGCCGGGTGGGTCCATCGAGACATCAGCGCAGGCAATCTGTACTATTACAGTGGTCCAAACGGCGACGGGAGAGGCATAATCGGAGACTTGGAATATGCGAAATGGAGGAGTGCAGTTGGCAGACATAAGATGCGAACTGTACGTACCATAGTACTACCTGACGGGTCCCAAACTCATTGTTGACTAGGCAAATACTGATTTCATGGCAACCGAGGTTCTCACCAGAGTCTACCGGTTTCGACCAACCCATGATTCCGAGTCGGATCCGAGTCAGATCCCGAGTCAGATCCTGAATTGGATCCCGAAACGAATCCAGGACCGAAGGCCGATGGTCACAGCGAAGGCACCTCTTCGGAAAAAACGAAATCCTCTTTACCTTTCTTCCATAACGATCTTCATGACTTGGAGTCACTATGGTGGATCGCAATCTACTTGCTCTTTATGAATGACGACAGCTCTGGTCCGGATGAAGTCAGCCAAAAGGTCGAGACATTCAGAGAGGAAGTCTCCCTTCTGATATTTCCCAGATCTAAAGAAACTGAAGACAGAGCTAACTTCCTTATTGACAAGGATCAGTTCCATACCAAGGTTTCGTGGATGCCAAGACGTTACAAAAAAATCAAATCTGCTATGAATCGTCTGAGGAAGGACTTGATAAACTACGTCAAGAGGTTTGAAGCCAAACTACCCCAAATTTGTACGGATGCCTTCCGGGGTTCGCAGGATACATTTCGAGAGCAATTTCAAAGCTGTGAGGTGCATGCGAAGGGCATTGAGCTCGTGCCTCGTAAAGTGACAGCGATCCAACTGCCTGACATTGAACAAGGGGTTACCCTTCCGTCGTCAAGTGGCACTTCAAGTGCAGGCCGGCATAGCGCGCAGCCAAAGTTAGGTCCTGTAGCTCCGGTGGAAACTAATGTATTTGAGAGTCCCGTGGCATCAAAGAAGCGAAAGCAGGGAGAGGACAACTCGTCACGCGAAGGTATATTGAATTTATTATCTGTCAACCAGGGCACTGACTGTAAGATACAAATGATTAGTCATTGGGCGTATTAGCTGCGAACCGGCTCGGAAACGTACGAAACGACCTAAATAAGCGTCGGGATTATTGTGGAAGACATTTGATCTTCGTTCAAGACATGCTACGTATATATATGTGAATGAGCATTATGACTTTATGACGAATATAATGTACGCTTTCCTGTGTAATACTCTACGTTGATCAATTGAGACTATATGTTGATTCTGTGGCAAACGATGCGTATATCTAGTTGATTTATGTTAGATTAGTGCAAAACGATACCACTGAGGACTAGTCTTCGAATAGAACGACACATGCATAAAACNTAGTTATTGGGCGTATTAGCTGCGAACGGGCTCGGAAACGTACCAAACGACCCAAATAAGCGCCGGAATCATTGTGGACGACATTTGATCCTCGTAAAGACATGCTACGTATGGATATGTAAATGGGCATTATGACTTTATGACGAATATAATGTATGCTTTCCTGTGTAATACTCTACATTGATCAATTGAGACTATATGTTGATTCTGTGGCAAATGATGCGTATATCTAGAAGATTTATGTTAGATTAGTGCAAAACGATACCACTGAGGACTAGTCTTCGAATAGAACGACACATGCATAAAACGTCTGTGGCCAAATTGAGGCTGCGAAATCCTGGAAATCCTGGTATTTGGCTAAACTCCAAAAGTGATCATCAGCCTCTGACTACGGAGATAAGTACAGAAAGGACACATACTGAAAGAGCTTTTCGTTTTTGAAAGGCGCATGAGTGGAAGACAATCGCAATCTTGAGCACGCCATTCACGAGGCAATCCTGCATGACATTGGGGATAAATATGGAAAAGACGTGCGGGAACTCGTCACCTTTCTAGAGAGTTCTGACTTTATGGCCAACGCAGTCATTCTTGAGAGTGAAGCAACAAAATGTCGCCTGATTTTCTTGATGATAAGATTGTGTTTGAAAAATACGCGTCTTAGATGCCAGGCAGATTCAAGAATATCAAAACTTTGCTGGCCAATCTTCGTAGACATGTGATTCGGTTCTACATGCTCTTTGAGAAGAGCCTGCCTGCGATCGAACCGGAGGTCTTCGGAGGGCTCACAGGATATATTTGCAGGAGGATTCGGTGCATGTTTGAAGCATTCAATAAGTATCGGGATCCCGCCATACAAGACTACAGCGCTCCAGTTTTCGGACGTCAGGCAGGATAAGAATGAATGAAGCTTGACTACCAGANCTGGCAGATTCAAGAATATCAAAACTCTGCTGGCCAATCTTCGTAGACATGTGGTTCGGTTCTACATGCTCTTTGAGAAGAGCCTGCCTGCGATCGAACCGGAGGTCTTCAGAGGGCTCACAAGATATATTTGCAGGAGGATTCGGTGCATGTTTGAAGCATTCAATAAGTAGAGGGATCCCACCATACAAGACTACAGCGCTCCAGTTTTCGGACGTCAGGCAGGATAAGAATGAATGAAGCTTGACTACCAGATCTTGATTTGATGATGCGAAGAGAGCAACTTGATCGAAAACAGGTCCTTTATTCGCAGTAAGGATCGGAGGATCAGGCAAATGAAAGCAGTGTGACCTTGAAGAAGAATCTGCAAAGAAAGGTAAGCAGATGCTTCTGCTTCATAAACTATAGAATATACAGTGCTGACCTTTCCGCGTAAGTGACTCGAAGGAGAATTAAAAGACGCTCAGTATAAATTCCATGCTCACTTCAAGAGACTAAACTAGTGGGTCTTGCTGCCCAATCAATCGCAGAAGTCTCTCATCAGTTTCAGATGAACATTTTTTACTTTCCATACTTTACGTATTCCGATGCCAACTGTATAGTAGATATGACGTATGCTTTCCTATGTCTCTGCCGTTGCTGTATGTCTGAAATATGATGCAAACTAGTTACATGNCATTTTTTACTTTCCATACTTTACGTATTCCGATGCCAACTGTATAGAAGATATGACGTATGCTTTCCTATGTCTCTGCCGTTGCTGTATGTCTGAAATATGATGCAAACTAGTTACATGGGCCTAAGTGACTTATTGATGAGGTGACAGAAGAATGTCCGTCCGAGAAAAGATCGAGATAGAAGTACAAGAAAGAAAATGAGGTGTGTGGTATAAGGATTGCTCGAGCCTGGGAACAAATCATGTAACGCGTTTTTCACGATCAGAACTAGCTGAAGTTCTTAGATCTTGACACCGCACGAATTCACCGTCTACAAGTCATTGACCAGAATTGCATCCGTTTTATTGGGAAAGCGTTCGGTGAATTGACCTCGGGCTTGAGCATACCGGCGACGCTTCCTTAGACTTAAACACCAACGACCAAGAGCGCAACATTCTCATCTTATATGCAACAGAAACTGGAAATGCTCTCGACGTGGCGGAGCAGATTGCGTGTGAGGCTAGATGAAGGTTGTTCACCATCCGCCTTTAAGATGTCGATGTCTATCCACTTGTGTGTTCATTTAGATCTAGTCCCAATCTTGGCAACTAAACATGATAAAAAACAGGAAGAACTTGTGCATGAGGCACTTATCGTCTTCGTCGTCTCTACGACAGGGTCTGGCGTCGAGCCGAGTTCGATGACGCCGATGTGGAACATGCTCCTCCGCGCAGACCTCCCCAGCGACATCCTCGAGGACCTACATTTTGCGGTCTTCGGATTGGGAGACAGCGCTTACAAGAAATTCTGTTGGGCAGCGAAGAAACTTTCTCGACGCCTCTTCAGCTTGGGTGCGCAAGAGGTCTGTGCACGTGGGGAGGGGGACGAGCAGCATCCTCTCGGGTGGCTATTTTTTGCTTTATTCATACAGCTTCTGAATGTTAATGCATCGAAGGCAGCGTTGAAGGTGCCCTGGATGTGTGGGTGCCGCAGGTCTTTTTGGCGCTTGAAGCTCTGCTTCCTCCACTGCTTGACGGAACCATTGAAGACCTCGATGTCCTTCTACCTCCCGAACTACAACTACTTCGGGAAGACGTTGGATTGCGTTGACGACCCATTATCCGGATTTAAAGAATATCTTTTGACAGCTGTACGAAGAAATGATTGTATCGCTTCGGCGGACTGGTTCCAGGACATGAGGCACATTGAAGTGGATTTAGAGGATGACGTTATGTATGTCCTGCTTCTCTGCTTTCCCCATGAGTCTGAGCTGAATTGTCGGATTATAACAGCTACTCTCCCGGGGATGTGGCCATCATACACCTATACAGCCCTCATCAAATGTCGATCTTTCCTTGGCAGCATGGGTTGGACTGACACCGCTGACAAGGAAAATTTTCTCTCGTCTGTTGAACGACGTGAGTATCTAATATTCTTCCTTTTCTACCGCTCGCGCTTAGTGTAACAAAATTTTAGTTAATTTCAGGGGTTATCCCTAGAAGAACGACACTCAGACATCTCTTCATTCGACACCTTGACATAAATGCCGTGGCACGCCGCTCCTTTCTCAAAGTTCTTCGACATTTTGCCACAAATGAAATGGAGAAAGAGAAACTATCTGAGTTTTGCACTAACTAGGGAGCCGTCAGTCCTTAGGCGAATATTTTGCCGATTCCGATTTCTGACTTTGAGATATAGGACGAACTTTATGAATATGTGACGCGAGTCAGACGGACTATTCGTGAAGTGATAGCTGAGTTCCATTCCCTGAGGATACCGAAAGAACACATGTTCGGTTTGTGTCTGTTTCCTCTGCTAGGATCGGGGCAATTCTCTATTGCCAGCTCTTGTCTTGTTAGTACTTATAAGTTTATCCAGTCGAATCTTCCGCATCAAGTTGAAAAGTCCCTCAGGTCTATAGAAAACAAGTCCAGTGGTGCGTCGCCATCGCACGATATAGAACCAAGTTAAAAATACCCAGACGAGGTGTATGCTCAACATACTTCGCTGTCTTGAATCCTGGTTCGTTTGTTCAAAGCTGATTTTTTCGGCTTCTGTTACTGAGCTCTAAAATCGAAGGCTATTCCGTACGAATCAAAATGCAAAAAGGATTTTATCTCAACCGCGAACTCCTGAGACACTGATTGTTTGCGTCGGACCTGGAACTGGAATTGCTCCTATGTGCGCTCTGATCGAACAACCCATGAAGGTGCAACAAGTAAGAGCGTTTTTCATGAAGAAGAGGTAAAAGCGCTCAAATTTGATTCTCGCCAGACAACAACCTCTATTTCGGTTGCCGCTCAGAATCAAAGGATCACCAACTATGGATCCGAATGGCTGAGCTTGGCGGAGCCTGGGAAACTCACATACCGCACGGCATTCTCCTGCGATGGTCCGGAAGTCGTGAAGCGCGTTGAAGTACAAGACCGTGTGCGAGAGGACGCGGAGAGACCGTGAAACCTGCTAGAACGGACAAAGTGGTGGCTGTATATTTCGGGGTACGTATTCTTTTAGCACCTTTATGATGATCCTTCTTCTGATGAAGGCGTGATTGTGTAGGTCATCGAACAAAATGCCTGGTGCTGTGAAGGATGCTGTAGCTTTTGCTGCTAGGGAAGCTGTAGGTCCGTACGCAAAGCGATTTGTGAAGAGAATGCAGGATGAGGGCAGGCTTTTTGAGGAGTGCTGGAGTTGAGGATGTGTACTTCGTGTCTAAGGCGCGTTGTAATTAGGGGCGGGAATATCTCTAATCTCGTTGAGTGCACAGGTTTATGAGAGGCTTATTCGGAAGAGGAGTTGAGAAGACTCAGTCTTCACTTTAATATTTTCCGCTAGTGGAAGGTATTCGGTATGTTCTTACTATCGCACACTGTATGTTAGAGCTCCTATGTCATCAGTTAGGTAATCTCTTTTCTTCAAAAAGGAGCGCTGTTCAGCTAATCCTCATCCCTTACTTTCGTGTTGGGACCGGCAAGGCATCCACAGGTAATATTTTGTCCTATGTGAAGTTAGCTACTACAGATTATCACAGGACGTTTCTGCAGGCTGGTCAGCTCAGTTTGTGAGCGCCAGGGTGCTACCATCAAAGTATACATGCAGGGTGACTCTCATCTGTCTCCGAAGCATCCTGCTCCTCAAATTCCTTTATTCTTCAAGAATCGAGGTAGGAGCTTTTGACAATCGACTGGCGTCTGTGATACTTCGATGACACCTCTAACGAGCCACAGAGCTTTGTATGGCGCAGAGTTTTCGTTACGAACTTTGAAGCAAGATTGTTCTTGAGAAATCTGTATCTGCAACTTCGTCGATCATTGAGAGACATGATTTGTACCGATCAAGCAGTTACGGCTGCTTGGACATCTCTTTGGAGTTCGTGTGTACGGAGGAAAGTCTAATAGTAGATTCGCGGCGCCTTGGTAGTCCCTGCATGAGTTTACTGTCCAGAAACTTTGACTTTACGGTCAAATGCGATCTTTGTCATGTTCTATTCTGTATATGTGGACGGTATATGTATTGTGTTTGGGTAATGTTTAAATCCTTGCTCAAGAAAGAGATGTCGTGCATTCAGTAACTAGATACAAATATGCCGAGTCGCACGTGCAATTGATATGGGTTCAGCACCGTAGATAAGACTCGTGACTAATTCGAGCTAAACAGAATATCCATACATCGCAAGAGTTAGAAGAATTAAATGAAATTGAGACAATCTCCCTTATTTATAACACGTAATAATATTAAAAAACTTCAAGCATAGACCTTGAAAAGAGGGTTTTTGATCAGCGTCCTCCCCTCCAGCTAGTCAATGTCATTCTTCCCTTGCTATTCGATTTGGTGGCATGGACAAGACATCGTCATCAACTTCACGCTTGCGTTTGCCTCTGGGTGAGCATTTCGCGACTTCTGGAGCTGGAGAAGAGTTTTTCAGCCGCTCGTGGTCGATCCGCCGTCTTGGGTTGTCTGTTCGCAGGGCTTGAGGTCCCTTTTCAAGACCAAACAAAGGTCGACGCGAGCTATCTTTTTGATAACGTACAAGCCTACGATCACCTGCGTATTCTTTGCATCTCCCGAAAACTAGTCGGGCCTTATCGTGAGTCCCGTAAAAAACGTCTGTTCGGATATCAGGGAAACCAGCTTCAAACTTCGAGTACTTGTCAAAGAACGTCTTGCGAAGGGCGTTAAGGGCTGCCTTTACGTTATGAAGGCGATCGGGCATCCATGCGAGCGAGCTGCAGTAATAAGCACCACTCTGCAGGAAACATCTACGGTCATCCGTCTCGCTAGACCGGGGGAACAGCTCAGCGGCCGCTACTTTCCGCTGTTCATCCCGTCCTTTGTCATAAGGATGTTCAGCCTCTGACTTCAAGCCCTCGTCATGGTAGAAAAGTTCCCAGATGGCAACCCACCATAATGACTCTAAATCATGCAGATCGTTGTGAGAGAAGGGAGGAGGACGCCGAGAGTTCCGCAATTTCGCTGCGTCTTCCCATCTTCCTTCCTCCATGGCAGTCAGCTCAGCATATAATGCGACTCTGTCTACTACTCGAGGGAGAAGTCCATACGCGCGATCTGCAGCTTCGACAGCTATGAAGTTCGGGGTACCCTTTTAAAGTATTAAAAACAATGCAATGCATGAATGCCCCAAAGCACTTACGATCAGTAACTCGTGCTCGATATCTGTGTTTTTTAGCTTCGCGTACTCGAGGTCCCCGATCAAGCCACGCTCCCCATAAAGGTACAAGTTTCCGATGCTGAGGTCGCGATGTACCCAGCCTGCTCCGTGAATCCACTTGAGAACTATATGATCATCAGTTCAGTAGGAAGATCATAACCTGAACAGCACGAACCTTTTGCGCTGTCGCTCAATACAGTGAAGACATCTGGGAGTTTTCGGACCGTACTAAGTGGTTTTGTGATTTCCTTGAACACAATTCGATAGTGTTTCCGCCGGAGAATTCTTCTAAGGGGGTTGTACCAACTGAGAGGGTCTTTCAAGTCACCTCTTCCCAAGCCTTCGATTCCTATCTCGACCGGTGAGGCATTGTCGTCGTCGCAGTTCCCTAGATTCTCGACATTTATCCTGTACTGTTCCTTAAACGAAGGCGTGTACCCGCGCATCATCACGTTCGTGGTATGATCCTCTTCACCATTTACACAGACAAGACAATGCGCAACGGGAGTGAGCAGATGCGAGGCCACTTCCTGTCGGACTTCCGCGCCATACTTATTTTCGACGTCATGAAGAACCATCTCATGTACCAAGTGCTCAGGTTTCTGGTCATCCTCCGTCCAGGCATCCTTCAACACGTACTGTACGTCAGAACCTAGTCGACGCACTATCCATACCCTCGTCGCGTGACCGACTAGCTGATTTGCCGAGCTCTTCGATAGCACACTGTCCGTCTCGTATGTCTCCTCCCCGATGTCAATGTGATACACCAGTCTACCTTCCTTCCTTTTAAAAGGTCGAAAGGTTGGATCCCATCCCAGCTCCTCCTTGGACGCGAAGGAGAGAGAGAGGAAAACGTGAATCAATAGGTCCAAGTCCTATTTGGCAGCGTCAGCTAATCAGTCGCTCTTAACGCATCAAAAACTGGGGCTGACATTTGAGAAGTCAAAAGACTTGCTGACGACAGGAGATGCGCGCGAACAAAACCAGAGGCGCAAGCCGGTATTCTCGACGGTGATTCCAAAGGAAAATCTTCTGCTCGGATCCCTCACCATAGCCAGCTGAATATTAGAAATAATTCTTCTCGCATTCTGAAGCAAACGTCAGGTTCGAAACAGTCGCTCAATAAAGGCCGCAGCACTCACCTTCTTGCAGGACTCATCAGAGTCATCTTTTCTAAACCCCGCAGTGAGGGCTATGTTTGCCCACGAGTTTATCGCACTCCCTGTCCCAATACTTGGTCTGTCGTTCAGAATGAAGCATGCATTCTGCGAGGAGACGTTTCGTCGGCCATTTTTATGATGCTCTGGGATGGCCACCATCTCTAGGATCTGATCCAGATGGGATGCTTTCGCGGAGGCCACAGAAGTCACCTTCTGAAATATGTCGAACAGAGGCGCGAATGCGTCGTATTTCTTCCGTCTCCTGCGTCCAGATACCGCCCAAAGGCTCTTCCATCTGCCGGCTGAATCAATATATCCACGCTTTTTCAGCATTGACTTGATGTTCTTTACGTCGACTCCATCCTTAAGCGGAGGTAGGAAATGGTCTACGAACGTACGCGCCTCGATCATTGGGAAAACATATCCGGGGTTATTTAGCTCTTCTTGGAAGTCAATAAGTTCCTCCATATGGCGAACGGATACTCTTCAAGACCGTTGTATGTAGTTAAGGATTTCTGATGAAAGTCAAATGATGGAGGCGAATTCTGTGGCTTCCAGTTTGGAAATTAAAAATACATTGCCGTATAGGCGTGACACAGTCACTTCTCAAAACCCACATAAGCATTTTCACTTTTTGCAGTTGCCTGTTTCTCCTCTTGAGAGTTCGAGCACAGTTTATGAGCACAAATTAGAATCCTGAGCTGCTCTATCGAAGAATAGTGACTCGAGAAGGTAAGAACGGTACAATCTTCTAATTATCGGAAGCACCCCGAATATGACAGCAATCCACGTGATGTGACAACCCGTACTATGACTGCGCCTCTGGTTCATGCTTTTCTACACTTTCCATCATCTACATTGTCCTATTGTGCTTCATTTCTTTTGATTTCGATGCATCCTATCGTGGAGAAAGCTCTCGCCGAGAAAAAACCTCGCGTGCGGCGCGCAACTCAAAGTCCTGTTGCATCAGTTTCCGACCCCAACCACAAAGTAGACCGCTTCAGCATCTTGGAAGAACTCCGTGATCCCGGTTATGCCATTCCAGAGATTACCACGAGTTCTTTTTCTGGCCACCTTCTTCCGCCACTGAGAGACGGGATCAATGTGAAGGATGTCGTCGCATCTTTGAAGAGAGAAGGGCTGATTGACTCCGAAGAAGGGCAGATGTGGTTGAAGACGGGCACGCGAAGTGCGACGGGAGGCGGCAATACCTTCGCACCTTTGGTCGAGATATTTGACAAGGCGATCTCTGCTGTGTCTGCAACCACCCCTCACCTTGAACAGGTCATTGAAATGATTTTATTGCCGAATCGACATCGACGCTCTGACCGAAGAATAAGACTGCCAAGTGCATGCTTCGTCTTGAAGAGTTCAAGAGAACGCACTTCAGCAAGAAAGAAGAATGCTCCTCTGTCACTTTCTTGGTCCGACTTTGCCCTTACCATGGAACTCAAGAAGAGCAGCTCCGACGCTTCTTGCAAAAGCGTGAGTCACATATTCGTTGGTTTCCTGTTACGCTCTAAGCTTGCTTTTAGAACGCCAGCAGAGTAATACACAGCATTCAGCGAAACATGGCTCATGACCCGTGCCGCAGATTTTCATTTGGGATTACGGTCGAGAATACAAGCATGCGTTTGTGGTTCTGTTCTCGTGCCACTCCCGTCGTCAGTGAGGAGTTTGACTTCACAAGAGTGAGTTGTCACGATTACTCTGGCTCTGTCAACTGACTGAGTATGTTTATTGAATAGAATCCAAACTTACTCATCCATGTCTTTCTCTCTCTTGCATTTGCTTCGAAAGAAGATTTAGGGTGGGATCCCACTGTCCGACCATACATCCGGGGCGATGGCGAGCGAGTGTATCACATTGACGTCGATGGCGAGATATATGAGACAGACCGCATTTTGGCAAGCTCTTCAGCTGAAGAACTGGTCGGCCACGCAACGAGGGTATGGATGGTCCGGCACCTCCATTCAGGCGAGTCCTACGTTTTGAAGGATGTCTGGGTGGAAGATGGCAGGGACCTTGAGCATATCATTTATGAGGATATTCTGCATGATGTTGAGACGAAGTACAGCGTGGATGCTCGAAAGGAAGTGGCTTCGCATTTGCTCACTCCCACTGCACACTGGCTAGTCCATGTAAACGGTGTGGAAGACCATACGACTACGGTCATGATGCGCGAGTACCTGCCCTCATTCAGGCGCAAGTTCAGGGTCGAAATTACTGGTCCGAATGAGATCAGTAAATCTGAATCCGAGTCGTGTTCGTCATACGATATAGAGATTCAAGACTCCATAAGAGACGATCTAAGGATGCCTCTCCCTTGGTGTAACCCTGTCAGGAAGGTCATTGGTCGAAGACATTATCGCGTCCTTTTTAAAGAGATCGCAACCGCTATTTATACACTCCGAAACCTTGGTGAAGTTTTCACTGTGCTCGGGGACAGCACTAAAGGTATCTGATTCTTTTTCATCTTTCTTATTTTACTTTCAATTAACTCAGCTTTTCTCTGATCACTAAACAGCTCTAAGCCGAATTCATGGATGCGGCTGGGTACATCGTGACATTAGCATCGGCAATCTATACATGTATCGTGGCAGAGGACTTATCGGTGATTTAGAGTATGCAAAGTGTAAGAACTCTGATGTCGCTCACGAATTACGAACGGTGAGTATTTTCAATTTGGTAAATGCATTCCAACCAAATGATTATGAAGGGCACACCTGATTTTGTGGCTGTTGAGGCTGCTGGGCGTATCTACACCTACCTCCCTGAAGAGGATGACGATGAGTTGGAGGCCGAGCTTAGGGCGATGGTTGAAGGAAGAATGGCAGATATCCGTTTGAAGGAGACAACCGAGCGCTCGACTCCTTTCTTTCACAATGACCTACACGACTTGGAGTCACTATGGTGGATTGCTGTTTGGGTACTCTTTTCAAGTTGTCCTGTCTCGGACGATGGCACTGTGAATGCGGAGGATAGCGAACGCGATGAGCAGCGGGAGGCTGCTTCTTCTATGCTATTTCCTAGCGTAGAGTTACGAAGGGAACGCAGACTATTCCTTCAAAGTAAGGATGCTTTCTATACTCGGACCGCGTGGATGCCAGACCGCTTCCGTAGCATCAAGGTAGTGCTCAACACTCTTCGCCGATCGATAGTCCGCAAGTATTCAAAATTCGAGGCTGATTATCCTGATTTTCGAGACGATGCTCTCGGGGAGGCACACGACGAATTTCTCAAACACCTGGGAAGATGCAAGGAATTAGCTTCTGGTGTCATGCTTACTCCATACATCTCAATCACGCGTCGCCTTCGGCTTAGGAACGTAGAAGGTTTAGGCAAGAGCCAAGCAAGCACGGTTTTGCCTACTGTGGTTGCAAAGCATGTCGTTGAATGCGAACTATACGGAACCAGTCCCACAAGCCCATCGCCAGATGGTGTCTCCATTGGCCATCACAATCAGCCTCTAAAGGGCGATGGATGCACGTCTACGGAATGCTTCGTAAGAACTGGGAAACGAAAGCGTGATGATAATGACGATGGCGGAATTCCATCTATACGGCCGTTTCGTATGCCAAGGTATGTTTGCTTTGTGAAGATATGATGTATATAGTATTTACGCAGCTTTATTAAAGACACGAACTTCAGGTTTACTGAATGTTGTCGGAGATGAGTATCGTCAAGAGGAAAGTCGTTAGGTCGCTGTATTTCCGTTCCGTACTTCCACTATTTTTTCGTCCATATTATTCTCGTCGTATAGCCGGATCTCAACTTGGCCACAGTCCAATAGCTTTCGAGACGACCTGGGAGAGATTTCAACACTGAAGTAATGCAGATTGGTGTTCCGTCAGTTCCAATAATTTAGTCTACCTCTTTTCTGCTCGGTTGCTTGGCGATTTTGTAACAGGTCGAGAGCCATTGTACTTTTTCACGAGCATCAATGTTAGATTTATCTTCTGTGTGGCCATCGTCCCTGTGAAGGAACCAATGCGGAGGTCTGCGTAGCACTGACAAGACATGTTTGTTCGAGAAATTAATAAAATGGGAGTCAGATAGGCGACGATTTGTTATGTCAGTTGTAGATCACTGTAAATAAAAAGGAATCTGGCACGTGTCGTGAGTTCCCGTCAATTAAATTTTCCTTTCGCGGTGTTTATACAGTTTGTTCCAGATCAGCGAGTTCTCGCGAGAAATAACATTCGGCGTAACTGACTCAACATCAACGCTTCTACTGTACATCATAGCTCCGCGATAGCAAAGCGAAACAATGATTGTAAGCAAACAGGAGCGAATAATGTATGATCCGATCTGCTCGGTGCGGACACTGCTAATTCTGCGGATGAATTCTTCGATCTCACACTCACAGGCAAGACTCAGATTCGTGTAGCACCTATGGAAGAGGGAGGTAGAGCATAGCTTTGTAAGTCACACAACGAGGTTTACATCAGTTTGCTGGTATATTCTGACTCCAGCCTTGGCCCACAGAACTTGATTGACGCAATTTGGAAGGCAGATAGGGTTGACTTCATGGACGTGTGCAGTCCCTGAAATGCGATTCACAGTTGATGTTGTCATCTGTTGCAGTAAATACTTTATCTCATACGTCTGTTGAAAAACGGTCGCATGGAGAGCATCGAATCGATGCCGTGAAGACAATCCTAGCCACTCTATGCAGTATGTATGTGTCAGACTGGAGGACGGACGAGATCTCTGAAGAGCTATCTCGCTCAAATTGAAAAAGCTGGCCATATAGTTGATATTTCTCTAGTTCCATTTTTCTTTTGCATTTGAACTGGCCTCAGAAAGCTGAGTATGTGCCCTTTTTATTCTTCAGATGTCGTGGCCTGTCGATGAGTCAGATTCATCACAGGCACCAAGCCACGTTCACCAATGCCACAAATGGCCGCGTGGCTTGCTTCTATTTCAGACGTTGCAGCCACGGTGAGCGACTTCAACCTTTGTCCACATCTCAACATGTCTTCCTATGGTTCCCTGAGCGAGCCAAAGACCCCAAAGCGTCGCAGAATAGAGCATTTTGACCGTCCTATGATGGACTCGCCATCAAAAATACGATCAAGCCAGCTTCGAGCCTATCAGCAAGGAAACCTTGACTCAAAACGGTCGTCTGTCGCTGAAGAACTTCATCATGCAGTCCCAGAGATTTCCCTGCATTTGTTTCTGGAGTTCTTGCTGCCACCTTTGAAGGACGGGCTGGACGTTGACGAAATTCTGGATTTATTGAAGGACGAAGGCGACAGTCCGATAAATAGTGAAGGGTCGGCATGGAACGATTTCGAGACGAGGCCGTCGGCAAAAAAGGAATGCGAGGATGCTGTCTTTGCTCCTCTGGGTGGGATTTTCGAGAAGATATGTAATCTTGCCTCCCGTATTATAGATTCCGAGCAGACGTTCGACCTTTCTCTATGTCCGAACTACACTCCGTGGTCAGAAAGGGAAAGCACAAACCGATCCGATGCATACTTTACTTTGAGAAAGCTAGAATGGTTCGCTGCTAAACTTGCAGTAGCAGAGCAAGCCGACGATCCGATTCAGATGGAAGAATTGCTACTTTCATGGTACGACATTGGGATCCCTGGTGAATTCAAAAAGGACGACAACCAGGACACTCGTGCAGATGTATGTCTATCCATGATATGAATGACACATTTTGACCTTTTGAAATAGGATGCCATAAAGCTCATCTTCAGTTTGCAGCAGATTATGGCGCTGGACGCGTGTCGTCGCTTTGCTTTTGGGTTTACTATTGAGAATATTAGCATGCGCTTGTGGTTCTGTTCTCGAGCGCTTGTATTGGTTAGCGAGCCATTTGATTTCACACATGTAAGCAGTCCTCCTGTAAGAATATTCACTAATTGATCTCTCTTCCATAGAATTTGAGAACTGTCACGCGCATCATGCTGGCATTTGCATTTGCTTCAAAGGAAGAATTAGGCTGGGATACAACCATCCAAGCTGTGGTTGGAAATGATGGAAAACGTGCCTATCACATTGATATAGATGGTGATAAATATGAAACGGTCCAGATCCTGTCCGACATCGGTGCCGATGGTCTGCTAAGCCGTGCAACCCGGGTATGGATTGTCAGACTCATTGGTACTGCTAGTCTTTTTGTCCTGAAAGACATTTGGGTGGACGATGAGCGGTCGCTGGAGCATACTATTCATAGAATGATATTGGACGATATTGAGGTGAAGTTTGGTACGGATGGACGAAACGAGGCTGCTGCCCATCTGGTCACTCCCGTGGCACATTGTCTTGTCCATATAAACGGCGTGCTAGACCACACGACAACGGTCATGATGCGAGGCCTTCTGCCGCCGTTAAACAAGAAATATTGTTTCAAGGTCGAACAGCATCACAAAAATGATCATGGAACAACAAGCATCGGGATTCCTCTCGTCCTAACAAGTCTTCGCGAGCTTAAATCGCGCATCCAAGAGAGTCAGCATATCCACCGAATTCACTACCGGGTTACATTTGAGGAAATTGGTGATCCAATCTTTAAGCAAGTCAGTTTGCCTCGCGTCTTTCTTATTCTAAAAGATTGCACCAAAGGTCAGTAACCTCTCCCATCCTTCTTGGGCTCTGTTGACACATGTCCAGTTTTGAGATGGATGCATGAATCTGGATGGGTTCATCGCGACATCAGTGCCGGAAATCTGTTCTTCTATGATGGCCGTGGACTTATTGGTGACTTGGAGTATGCTAAGCTAAAGGGATCATTTGCAACGCATTCAATGCGGACGGTAAGATCTCATTACCAGGTCAAAACAACTTTTAAACGGATTTGCCTCCAGGGAAATGCCTATTTCATTGCTAATGAGGTTCTCGCCGGAGCATATCTCTATAAATCAAACACAGAAAGCTCAAACTCTGACTCTGATCAAGAGGGAGGCATGACAGAACCACCGCCGTTCTTCTTTAACGATCTCCATGACTTGGAGTCACTACTATGGGTTGCAGTTTACGAGCTCTTCACGATTTTGGATGATCCTGAGACAACCTCGGTCAACGAATTAACAGAGGGAGAACACTTTTGTCGCGAAGATGCTGCTATCTTACTATTTCCCGGTTCCAACGAGATGGACTTCCGTGAAGATTTCATGAAGGACAAGCACAACTTCAGAAGCTGCATCTCGTGGATTCCTGACGGCTTTGAAGAAATCAAAAGGTCCCTAAACATTCTTCGGAGACACCTGAGTCAGAGTTATGCAAAATTCGAACGAAAACTCCCAAGATTTCAAATGGAAGCTTTGAAGGGTTCTCAGGTAATGTTTGAAGATACTTTCAGTATATGCATGGAGCTGTCCCTCGCTATGGAACAATCTTCATGTCTGCCAGTTCCATCAGCAGCTCGGGAAGAGCAACGTGAAGTTACCGAACGGGCAAGGCTCACGTCTACAGATACAAAACCGGAAGATTCATCTGAGAATCCGAAAGACTCGAAAAGGTCCGGAAAACGAAAATTGGATGAAGCTGATGGAACGGAAAATGGTAAGAAGGACCTACCTACTCAATTCATCAATCGTAGAACTGATATGGTCTTCAAGGAGTGAGTCAACGGCGCCGCAGATGTCGCATTTGAGCTGCGATTAGTGGTCAATAAACTTCATGCTTCTCTTATATGTCGAAACACGTTACTATGTTCTTAGATATGCTCGCTTTGTGACTATGTTGGATTATATGCACGCCATGATGTATGCTTATTGTATGTGTAATTCTTTACAAATTTGTGATTTCATATGACGCAATACGTGGTAACAACACGCTACCCTTCCATGTGGCAGGGGATGCAACGAGTTTATCTAGCGGCTATGCCCAGGAACATCTGAAGAGATGATAAATAGATGACACAGGGCAGTCCAATTGCATTTTTTGTATGGAGGTTTCTACATATACATATACGAGCTGAATGCACATTTTGGATGAGAGCACTATTAGTACTTCATACTGATGTGTGCAGAAAAAATCGATTCAGTAATGAAGTGAGATATTTCTCTGAGAGAAACAAAACTCCATTAAAGGTGCTCTGTTACCACCAGGAAATGTAACGATAAGTTATTGTAGCTAGTATGAAACTTATGGAGAAGGTGCATGATAGAAGGGCTGAGCGATCATGGCGATATTTTCCAGAAATTGGTGCGAATTTTCTCAAATATCGATTCATTGGAGACCGGATCGATATCAAGAGTATCATGTCCATTCTGTAAAGATGGTATAACTTACATGAGCAGAAGATGAAAGGGTCTGTGGACATTTCTGGGGGACAGACATATGACCCATTTGCACTTTTGTTTGAAATAATCGGAAAGGTGACTTCTATCTGATGAAGTACTCTACCCCGGCGGATCCTCATAACTGAGGAGCAAAGCAAATAACGTCGGCGAAGTGCATCCTGGCAAAACATATGCTTCATCCTCAAGGACTGCACAGGAATAACCATTACAATATAGATTACGGTTAGAATCTTCGGCCTTCATTGTCAGTTTTATAAAGACTGCAAGTGACGAATCGTACAAGAAAGTGATCGTCATTTACTGTTGACGCGGATTGTATTAAACGCTTATCAAGAATGGAGAAAGGTCGTTCCTGATATCCAGCTGGCGATGGCAGAAGTCACAAGCAAGGGACTCTGGAGTGGGTTCATCGTTTGGAATACAATTATGCGTCTCGCCATCCTTTTGAATCGTTTTTCCGGGTCCAATTTAGGATTGCGATTGACATCTCGAAGTCTCGAGCCTGGGAATAGATCATGTAACGCGTTTTTCACAATGAAGACTTGAGTCTTGACGACGCACACGAATCCATCGTATACACGACATTGCATTCGTTTAATCAGGAGGAAAGCGTCCGGTGAACGAACCTCGTGCTTGAGCGCATCAGCGAATGCTTCTGTTATTATCGCATAAGAATCCCTGCACCGAGTCACCGCGACATGGTTCGTCAACGATTCGATTTGGTAACCCACCGTCTTACAAGGATACACCCTCATCGGGAAAAAGTCTAGGTAATTTTATGACACTTACAAGCATGTGTAATCGGTATGAGCAATTGGTATAGGCCCGCAAAAACTTTCGGTCCGATCCAAGATCTGTCAGATGTAGTCACTGTTCCAAGCGACAGCGCAAAAGATTTGTACCTTTTCCATTTCCTGCAGTACCTATAGCCTGATGAGACAAAGAGCTTACAGCCTATGTCGCGATTCACATATCAATAGGACGCATCTCCATGAGGACCATGGCTGAATCGGAGCCTTCAATCACGCGGAACGTACCATTGACATCATCGCTGTCAAGATCACAGTATGTCCTTGCACTTATCTGTCTCCGATAGATAAGTCGGAGGCGGGGAGAAAGAAAGATTCTGGATTCCATTTTCACCTTTCTTGTGCAACGATTCGGAGCAGTTATTGTAAACCGCCATTATTCTGTTCCTGGGGAGCAATATCGTTCCTAGGAGTTCCTCGCTTGAACACCAGAACATCCACTGGCAGAAGAGCTAATTTTGGATCTTTTCGCAGCACGCCGATTCGCGAGTATTTGATGTTCCAAGACAGCTTTCCAAATATTCAAAGAGGTGCAGATGATAGGACTCACAAGAAATTCCAAGCTCCAAGAGCTTCTCACAACAGTTGCAGGAATTCCCTAGCATAGCCGATTTCGTACCACAAAAGCAAATCGAATCAGCTTGCATTGCGAGATCATGAAAAGCAGAGGTTGTAAACAGGAATCGTCAAGTTCAGGCACAGTTCTTTCAGAGTAAATCGAGGGCAGAATTCGGTGTTGCATGCTTCAATCTTCCAAAGAATCATATTCCGCTTCAGCGAACGCTGCAGTCAGCAAAACCCTCTTCAAGATAGAAAGTCTGACCTGGATAATTGTCTTTTGTCCTTCCCTCTTGCGACTTGCCAGCGATCTTCATCTGTGTTTATCTCGAGGCCAATCGAGCGTTGGAAACAGATAACAACACTGTTTGAATCCGGTTCCTCCCACACCAGTTGGATAGCGAATCGTATAGCGATCTGCAGCCAGGAAATCAACAGAATTCGTTTGTCCAATATACCTGCCTAGTTCAGAATCCCAGTGAAACATGACAAAGCTGCTGGCCCCTTCCCGCTGCAGATAAGCACAGATGATAGATGGCATCTCGCGGTGTCCGCGCTTACGCCACGGGGAGGACTCGAGTGTCATGCAGAGTACTGGCGTGATTGGGAGCAGACACATTGACTTGACGATCGATCGCCAGGGAACAGAGCAGAGCGGCGACTGTGACGACCCGATCCGTAGTTGTGTACTGTACTTGTGTTGGTATGTAGTGACGATGTCACGAGCTCAGATTGTTCCAATCACATGATGTGACTTTCCGCGGTTTATCGACTCCGACGTAGCCACCAACATCTTCTCAGTTTATCACAGTCATCTTCACCTTCACCAACTTTCAAGTTGCCGCTCTTCTTCTTAATGAAATGTCGCGCTTTTCGGAACTCCAGCACTCTACGGGCAGCCGGGCCTCGGAACCATGCGATGATGTATCTCATGGAATTTTCACCAGCCGCGAGGATATCGTCAAGCTATTCCAGAGGCCAGGTTACGCTATTCCCGAGATTGATACAGCTTCATTCTTGAACAACCTCATGCCCCCCTTGCCAGAGGAAACCCTCATCGAAGGCGTTATCTCGTCTTTGAAAGACGAAGGTGTAATTGACGCTCGAGGATCGTGGAAGGACGGCGCAAAGCTTTGGCAGGAAAAGGAATTCGTCGCATTATATTTTTGAAAAATCGGTCTCCGTATCGTGTGCACATGCCACCCATCTCGAGCAAACGATAAGGCTAATGCTTCCGGACTGCTCCTTGAAGTCTCAATTATGTAGCCAGCGAAGTTCATACTTTGTCCTGATGGACAAGGAGAAACGANCATGGAAGGACGGCGCAAAGCTTTGGCAGGAAAAGGAATTCGTCGCATTAAGGCATATTTTTGAAAAATCGGTCTCCGTATCGTGTACACATGCCACCCATCTCGAGCAAACGATAAGGCTAATGCTTCCAGACTGCTCCTTGAAGTCTCAATTATGTAGCCAGCGAAGTTCATACTTTGTCCTGATGGACAAGGAGAAACGATCTGTTGCGGAATGCTCAATGGATCGAAATACTTGCTCGTGGTTTAGCGTTGCCATTCCTGTAGCGCTTAGGGAGTGCGACTTTTACGATGATCAGACATACGTGAGCGTTATGGAGTTCTTGTTCGCTGCTGCTCCTAACGACGCGCCTGTTATTAGAATACGAGCAAGCTCATTACTGGCGTTCAGAAGATCATGGCTCAAGATCCATGTAGAAGGCACACATTTGGCATCACAATCGAGAAGACAAGCATGCGTCTGTGGTTCTTTTCACGCGGGACGCCTGTAGTTAGCAAAGCCTTTGATCTGGTATCAGTGAGTACGTTGCTTCAAGTACGATCCTTCGATTAGTTGACTATCGGTCTGGATAGGAAGCACATCTTCTGATTCACGTCTTTCTCTCTCTCGCATTTGCCTCAAAGGAAGAACTGGGATGGGATCTAACAATCCGACCCTTCATCAGGAGCGACGGTAAACGCGTGTATGTTGACGACAATACGTATGAAACAAAGGATGTGTTGGCTGACAACGTTGCAGACGTGCTAGTAAGCCATGCTACGAGGGTATGAATAGTAAACAACGAGGGTTCAGAAGAGCCCTTGGTTTTGAAGGATGTTTGGGTGGAAGATGGCCGAGAACTTGAGCACACAATATATGAATCGATTCTGCACGACGTCNTCCAGGAAACAAAGTTTGATCCATTGGGTTTCAGGTGATTGGACTGAGAGAACTCCTTGACACGGTACTCCCAGGCTTGCTTAATCTTAGACTCTGTAGTAGTTGAAGGAGTTCTCGACGCAGGTATGAGAGAAAGTTCATGATTGAAACGTTGAAACAAAGCTTCCGAGTCGATCTCTTGAGAACGAGCTGGCTGATGAGGGAGATGATCAATAGAAGCATGACTGGGAACTGGGGATATATGTGCTCGAGTAGGGCTAGCGTCGCGTGGTGGGGAAGTACTTTGTAGTCGAGAAGGTTGCTGAGACATGGTATCGGAGATTGGAGTGAGGGAACTCAAAGATGTATGGCTTAGTGCCACTGGTGCCACCGGCGAAATTCGTCCAGGAGGGATGCGATCTGTATTAGACAGCCAGGGGTCTAAGTCTAAAGCTGGAAGCGGTTCGTTTCTTGACTCTCTCTGGTGTCTTGTATAAATTGGCATATAGCGACGTTTGGCTGACTATAATGATGAGCAGTGAAGCGAGAGGCTCATAACCTATTGAGAATGTGCTCAGTCTTATGAATGTAGTAGAAGACTCATATTTGTGTACCTATTGAGAATGTGCTACAATGAATGTAAGGATACAATACTGAACGCAATAGTCAAGGATGCCTCACCTCAGTCTTATGAATGTAGTAGAAGACTGAGGTGTTACAACTAGCGGCTGGTCGTTTATAAGGAAGAACAGAAAAGGAAAAACAGTCCAGACATGAATCCGACGACCACGACAATCAATTCTCAACACCCCCCCTCGTCGTGGCATTCCGGATTACTCCATGCCAAGCAACGAAATGCAGTTTTCATGGGGTAATGCCCCGAGAGGTTTCGTGAGGATGTCGGCTGGATTCTGGTTCCCATTAATATGTATGAGCCGGATACGGCCCTTCGCAACCTCGTCACGAATGTGATGTGCAGGAATGTCGATGTGTTTAGTCTTAGACAGATAGACCGGATTTTTTGTCATTAGAATTGCGGCCTGATTGTCGACATGTATGTCGAGTGGTTGACTTCCGAGTCCCATTCCAAGTTCTTCTAGAATGTGCCGAAACCAAATAGCTTCTTGAGCGCACCCGGAAACCGAGATATATTCCGCCTCTGCTGTTGATTTTGCAACGACACTCTGCTTTCGAGATTTCCATGCGATTGGACCGCCACCATACATGAGAATGTACCCAGAGACAGATTTCCTATCAGTAGCATCTCCAGCCCAGTCAGAGTCCGAAAAAGCAGTTATTTTCGTTTGGTCGTCTCTTCGATAGACTATTCCCAGCTCTTTGGTCCTGGATAAGTATCTCAGGATGCGGAGCGCCGCTTGCCAGTGAGTATTGGTTGGTTTTTGAAGATACCGGGCCAGTATGTTTACTGAGAATGCTATGTCGATGCGTAGAACAGTTGCAAACCAAAGTAGTTCGCCTACGAGCTGTGAGTAAGGCCACGGGGGTTTGGCCTCTGCTGGCAGTTCATCGTTCGCAAAAGAAGTCAGTGCATCTTGAGCCATAGGGGTACGTGCCGTGTATGTGTCTCTGAGTCCGTACTTTTCCACTGCTCATTCTATTTTCTGAGCAAGAGACAGTTTAATCGTTCCGGCTTCCTCGTCATACTTAAGCGTGATTCCCAGCATGTTTGCACCTCGTCTCGGGTCCTTCTCTTTGAAATCGAAGTACTTCTTTATGTCGGTCCTGAGTTGAACCGCTGAGTTGGGGCCAGACAGCGTTTTCAATCTCGTGGCTGATGTACAATCGTCCACGTGAGTTGATATAACCATCTTCCCCCCCTCGCTGTCTGAACGGACAAACACTGTTGGGGCAGATATGCATTTCTTGAACCCCAGATCAGATAGTTTCGCGGAGAAATGTTCAGACCAGGCCCTTGCTCCCTGGCGGAGTCCATATAGAGCACGTTTGAGACGGCAAGTCGGCCGAGAGAACCCAGGGATGGAGAACCCTGTAGAGTACTTGACAATTAGGTCTTGTTCTAGGAGGGGACTGTGGAGGTATGCTGAGCTGATATCGAGAGTGACTAGTTCACTTTGTTGATCACAACTAAGAGCACAGACAAATCGAGCAGATATAAAGTCTCCAGAAGCAGCAAAAGTTTCCCCAAATTCAAGGCCGGGGACTTGAGAGTCCCCCCTAGCGACCCAACGAGCACGAAAGTCCAGAGTGGCGTCTGCTTGCTCTTTGATGGCGAAGACCCACATACCTTTAATTACATGTAAGTAATTGGGCCTTTCTATGACATCCTAGACGTCCATCTCATTCAGTTTCGCAATCTCGTATGACATGGCCGCATGCCACTCAGTCGCTTGCGGTGATGACATGGCCTCATCCGCAGTCCTGGGCACGAGAACTTTCCCGAAGGATGTGGCGGAGTGTACACGTTCATCGGCCAAGGGGCGTTTATCGAGGTAAGAGAGTGTGTGTTCCTGTTGGCGACTTGCAATAGCACGATCAGTCATCATTTGAGGTCTGGAGGAGGAACGAGGTAATTGTAAAGAAGGAGTGGCATTTGCTGGAGACAGTTCGTGTCGATCTCGGACGCGAAATGATTGAAATTCATCAAAGATGATGTCACGGGAATATGTTATTGCTTTCGTATTCGGGTCGATCATTCGGTAAGCTGCGTTATCTCGATATCCCACCAATATCAACCTCGTTGCCTTCGCGTCGAGTTTCTTCCGCTTTTCAGGCATGACTCGGACGTAGCCTGGTGATCCAAAGATTCTGAGATGATCGACACCCGGTTTATTTCCATGCAACACTTCATGTGGGGTGGCGTTCCCCTGATGCGATCTCCCACACCTGTTGTGGACATAAGCGAATGTGTCGTATGCCTCAGCCCAATAAATTGCTGGTAAGTCCGCAAACTGTAGCATTGCACGCACTGCATCTGAACCCGTTCTGTTCATCCGTTCAGCTCGTCCATTCATTTCGTGTTGGTAAGGAACAGTAAGGTGATGTACTATTCCATTGAGTTGGTTGAACTCATTCATTGCTGCGTTAACAAACTCCGTTCCATTATCAGAATGAAGGACTTTAATTGCGATGGAGTGCTGTGTTTTGAGCAAGGATACCAGGGCTTTCCAGCGTGAGAGAATGGTTTCACCAGCTTTGTCGCCTATTGCATGACACCAGACGAAATTTGAATATTCAACGACAAATTTGAGGCTGATTGTGGCGCCTGAGAATGATTTATGGCCCATGAATTCGAGATCTGAGTGTATGATGTCCCCTGGTTTAGTGGCTCGAAGTTGTTTTGGAACAGCTTGGGTTGCTGGCATCTTTGACAGTACGCATGCTTCACAGTTGCTGCTTGATTCCGACTCATCGATTTTGATCCCACTGACCAGGTTGTCTCGTTTCAGTTGTTCGACTCTCTTTGTGTCTATATGGCCCATTCTTTGGTGCCATACGTGCAACGGTTGGCGAGCTTGCAGCTCAGTTGTTACTAGGTGCGCGTGTTCGGTTTTGACTCCCATTTCCATTATCCATTGATTCTTCTTGATCACCGCTCTGGCATAGGGAACTCCTCTAATCATGAAATGGATACTATCGTCATCTGAGAGGATTCTGATGCCCTTCCGATGTAGTTGAAGAAGAGATAGGAGATTGATGGACACGTTCGGTACGTACAAAACATCTTTGATTGGAATGACTGTCGTTTCACCACTGTACTGAAATGATCCTAGGACCGTACCTCGACCAACCCCCCAAAGGAGCTGTGCATTATCGTGTGCTGTGGAGATTAGAATCGGTTCAATCTCCTCAAAGGTCACAAAGTTTGTTTTCTCATTTGTCATATGAGATGTTGCTCCAGAATCGAACACCCAGGATTCGCGCGATAGACCAATTTCATTGGCTATCATGGCAGCGTCACCTATACGGTGTTGGATCGTGTTAGCGACCCTAGCAGATTCAAATTGACTCGGGGATTGGTTGACTACGGAAAGGTTCGCCCTCTGTCTTTTGAGAGCTGCAATTTGTGCTGACAGGTTCGCATGTTCTCTGTTTGCGAGATCAGGTGGTATACGATAATTCTGCGGGCGTCTATGAGTGGCACCCCCCCCTGGCGCCCAGCAGTCTTGAACCAAATGGCCAGATCGATTACAGTTTGTGCAGACGAGAGAACTGCGTCCACGAAAACGGGGGCGCTGTTGTTGTCGTGATTGAAGAGCAGCCTCTGGTTTGGGCAGTTTAGCATAACCNCTGACATGCTCACTGTGCTGAGTGATAGCGCAGCAGGTACGTAATATCGTCTTCATCCGAGTACATGTGCTTCATAATCCTCTAGTACTAAAGTGGATCCACGGCTGTGGGTGGGTACATCGCGATCTCAGCATCGGTAATCTGTACTGGTATCATGGCCGCGGATTGATTGGCGACTTCGAATATGCGAAGCGCAAAAATTCAGATGTCGAGCATGAGCTTCGCACTGTAGATACCTCCTTCATTCCACGTGATATCCTTGACTTATATTCTTCCAGGGTACTCCAGATTTTTTGGCTGTCGAAGCTTCGAGACGCGAGTTCATCTACTTGCCAGAGAGATGTTGCGACGTGCCGAACCTAGATGATCCAGCCTGGCACGAAAAGGAAGAGGTATTTGGTGCGATGCAGACATTTGTTTCCTGTCCTCCGTTTTTTCATCATGATCTTCACGATCTTGAATCATTGTGGTGGATTGCCGTTTGGATATCCTTCACGTATTCTGTTGCCTTCGGGCAGGGAGCCGTAGAAGGAATAAGCGAGGAACAGCACCTGAAACGAAGACATGTCTGCGAGCGTATTTTCCCCGGGAACGGTAGAGTTGACGATCGCGGATTGTTTCTGGACAACAGAGGATTCTTCGAACAGATGGTCCAATGGATCCCAAGGCGACTTTTCAGGATCAAGAATNTCAGTCTTATGAATGTAGTAGAAGACTGAGGTGTTACAACTAGCGGCTGGTCGTTTATAAGGAAGAACAGAAAAGGAAAAACAGTCCAGACATGAATCCGACGACCACGACGATCAATTCTCAACAAGAATACTCTCAATGCTCTCCGTGGATTACTTATGCAGAAATATCGGGAGTTTGAGTCCAAATTTCCCGAGACTGAAGTGCACCTGTTCGACGAAGTCCATGACATGTTCCGCATAGTTTTCATTAAAAGTAGGGAAGCCTTTCGCGACGCGGAGCTCACGCCATATTTGAGCCTCCGGCACCCTGGCTCGGAAGAACGAGGACACCTATCTGTACCATGCTGTCTGTCCAAGGAACCCGCCCCCGATAAGGATGGCACCCGTCAATCAAATCGCTTGTCAGAAGAGCGAGCATTGGATTGTCTGGTGAAGAAAAGGAAACGGGAACAGGATGCAGATAATGCAAGGAGTTCGATGCGTCCGCTGCATATCCTAAGGTGACTTGGTCTTTCGAACGCATGGAATGCATCGCTGATTACTGGGTTTCTAGGCTAGAGCTCGAAGTCTGCTAAAACTTTCGAAAGATATGAACAACGATATTATACTAAAGTAGACTAGATACCGTATCTGCATTCGTCTGTATTGTATGTATTTTGCGCTCTGCTGGGCTGTGTATTCTTATTTAAGTATCTAATCTAATAGAATCAAGTACGTCTTCGAGTACATGTGTACTTTTTGAGCCTGGGAAATAGTTATGTAATCCAACCCCTACCCATCCACCCATCTTATTCAAGACGATGACCAGACTCCCATTTGGTTTTCGGACTTTAAATACCGGGAAAGCGTTTGGATGAGCCTCGAGCATGAACGCATCAGCAAAGGCTTCTGTTATTATCGCATAAGAAATCATAAGTAACTCTGCTCTGTGATACCGTGACATGGCTCGCCTTCGATTCGATTTTGTACCCCGCCGTTTCTCAAGAATACCACCTTCAGAATCTGGTTGTAGGTGTAGGAATGCATTGTCAATGCAATATTAATGCCGAAGTTTTCTTTTGGCTGGGCTGGCAGCCTCGGCATTGACACGGATCAATGCGTCGGCCATGGACGGTGAGAGGACTGCCCCCGATGTCGAGCAAGTTTTCGTTTTGAAGTTGCTGCCCCACGTCACCCCAAAATCCGATAGGGACAGCACAACTCGACCCGATGCATATTTCATTCTCAAGGCCGTTGAGGATCAAATTATGCGCGCGATAAAAAAAGAGGATAAGGTCCGCTGGTGGTATGAAATCGGACCTACCGGAGAGTTCAAGAAAGGCAACTCTCCAGCAGATAGGAATGATGTGCGTCCTATTCATTTCATGCACTCCTTATAATTCTAATTCCCTCTTGCAGAATGTTGGAAAACTATTTTTCAGTATTCACCGGACTATGAGCTTGGATCCGTGCCGGCGATTTGCTCTCGGGTTTACAATCGAGAACACAGATATGCGATTGTGGTTTTGTTCCCGTGGCAATCCCGTAGTCAGTACGGAGTTCAAATTTGCAGCTGTACGTCAAAACATTTGGTCATGATCCATTTACTGATTTACTTGGATTCAGCGTGTCGACTTACTCATTCACATTTTCTTATCTTTTGCGTTTGCTTCAAAGGAAGAATTAGGTTGGGATCTTAGTATTCGCCCGGTCATCAAAGGCACAGGAAAACGGGTCTACCGTATTGACATTGGCGATAAGATATATGAGACGAGACGAATACTATCTGAAGATGCGGCTGATTCTCTGGTCAGTCGAGCGACTAGAACCTGGGAGGCAACAGATCTCGAAACTGGAAAGCCTTACGTGATTAAAGACGTGTGGATCGACGACGATCGGGAGCTAGAACATGATATCTACAATGCAATTCTCAGCGACATTGAGAAGAAATTTGGCACAGACGTCAAGCGGGAAGTAGCTTCTCATCTTCTCACACCTGTACAGCATTGTTTTGTCCAAGCTAACGGACAAGATGACCATACGACGGACGTCATGATGCGCGGTCTTAAACTCTCCTTCAAGGAAGCCTTTGATCTGAAGATTAGAGAAGTGAAGGGTAACGATGCCAAGAAAAGCATAGGGCCATCTGCAGCCAGTGACACCGCTCTTCGTCCGACCAGACTCGGTCGAAGACATCCTTTCTCACAACACCACGCACTGTTCCGTAAAAAGCACTATCGCGTGGTCTTTAAAGAAACCGGCTTGGCGCTTTATACACTTCGTAAACTTCCTAATATCTTTACGGTCCTGAGGGATAGTGTAAAAGGTACGTTCACCTTTCCACCGCCGCACTTGGGCAGTCCCGTCTGATGATAGAACAGCATTGAAATGGATTCATGAGTGCGGTTGGACACACCGGGATGTTGGACTGAATAATGTATACCTATACTATGGTCGTGGCCTCATCGGGGACCTTGAATATGCAAAATACAAGTACTCTCAAGCCACTCACAAGATACGATCTGTGAGCTATTTAATTCAACGCCTTTATTAAGACTGTCGCAACTAACAATTTCAAGGGCTCTACTGATTGCATGCCAATCGAAGTTATGAAGAATAGGTACCTTTATTACAAAGAAAGGTACAAACAAGGCGTTGATGACGATAAGACGCTCGAACGGCTGCTAACAACAGTTGCGAAAAAGGAGAAATCAAGGACGTCTCCTGCGTTCAACCATAATGGCCTCCATGATATGGAGTCATTATGGTGGGCGATTGTTTGGGAGCTCTTCTTCCACTACGACAAATCCAGCTTTGATAACGAGACCGAAGGACAGGAAGAACAGGATGCCCAGCGAGACTACTATGGTCTCCAATTATTTCCTAGGAATGATAATGCTGATCAGCGACAGCTCTTCTTACAGGAAGAAGAGACGTATATCGAGAAGCTCTCATGGATGCCGGCCCAATTTGAAGGGATAAGAAATGTCCTTAACAGCCTTCGCAAGACTCTTGTCACGAAATATCAAGAATTCGAGAGTCATCTCCCGGAAATCAGAATGGACACGATCCGGGGAACTCACGACACCTTCGAAAGAGTATTCGAACTCTGTCGGAAGACCTCGGACGGTATTGAGTTTTCACCAGCTAAGACTACGGGACTTAGACAGGATCTGTTGGCGGAAGAGATCATGCACGAGATTCCCGGGGCACAGCCTGACCCAGACTCGTCCGCCAATCTCGATACGGAGACTGAAGAGTCGCGGGCATTGATGGAGACTTTAACGCTGACTGACGACGATGACAGCAATGACTTTCTGACTCTGATGCCGATTCCGCGCAAAGCAAGGTAAGCGTTATTTTGCCATAGTCCGGAGTTCAAGCTTTAACATTGTGGTCCATTCTAGATATACGTTCGAAATATAATCATGGTGACTACATCTGCACCACCAATTGACAGGGTCACAAATGAGATCCAAGTTCAAATCATCATGTATTTTGACTTGTACGTAATAGAATAGTCAATACTTGTCAAGTTGGAAGGTGAAACGTAATTCACGGCGAGAAAAATGTAAGGAATCCTCCATTTGGCGTCACAAAAGAATGAAAGGTACTTGTGCACAACTGGTTTCCTTAGGCGCTTCGAAAGGTGAGCGTTAAAGGTAAAAACTGAGTTTTTTTGTTGCGTCGCCATGAACCAAAACAGAAGTATCCTTAACAAAAATAAAATAAAATAAATACATACAGCCACTGTATTGCCTTTGTATGGTTGAAGAAGAGAGATATTTACTAAATTCGAATGCTTCGAAGCTGGATTATATTGCACAGCCATTATCTAGAGCTCATGGGACACTACGGCCTTTGGAGATCATCAATAAAATACAAGCAGTATCGAACTCGAACGACCACCTGTCAGAGTTTACGCCAGAATATATAATTTTCATATGACCATCCCAAGTTAGGTTGACAGGAGCCAAAGAAACGGGAAACGGCACTATCTTTCAAAGCACCGATACAAAACCCCAGATGATCATTTGAGCGATTGAGAACAAGTCGAGCCCAGCTCGAAGTGATAAGAGGCGAGGAAGAGTCTGCTCAGATGCATTTGACGATCAGGCTGAAGTCAGCCTTGTTAGAGGGATGAGGGAGACGATAGAGCCGTTTAGCAAATTGTCCACTGATAACGATGATGATGGCGGACTCGAGGATGATGCTGATGGACCGATTCCGAAGTTCGATGTAGCAAGACGGGTGATAACCATGTTTGAATTATTCCGTCCAAGTTTGATGCTGAGATTGTTGCAGTAGATTAGATACCCGTCTATGATCAAACTGGGGAAACCAAGTACCGACTTGATCTCGTTTGCGGGAAAAACAATCTTTCGTGCACCGCAGAAAGATGTATCTCCCCTATAAGGGGATATCATTGTGCATACAATAGAACCTGCGCTCGTCCGCAATGAAACCTGTATGATACCTGGCTTGGATGCATAAAACCTATCTCAACATATACTTTTACGGTCAGTCACTTGGGCGACAAGCCTTGGGACCACCGGGGTGACCACTTCCAACGGCCATGCTCTGAGCCGATATCGCGGAGCGGTCTACGATGTTCAACTTTGGTTGACAGATTGAACTAACTGGGTTATAGCTTGGTCGTTAAACGTCCGCATATCGTGATCAGATATGCACCACAAAAGGGCAACCGAAAGGAATCGATGACGTCCTTCCATGCATTTGTTCCGAGCATCATAAGTTACTACAATTCTGCATTCTATCACACAGTTCGCCTGTCCGTCATGACGCGCACGATACACCCGATGCCTGCAATCTCCGTCAACTATCCACAAAACGCAAGCAAGAATCAGTCTTATATCGACCATGTCATCCTGAGCAAAGATGACGTCGTAATACGCACCTTTTCATGCCATGCAAGAAAGACGCTCCAACTGTTATCACCTCCGCTGGACATCGCCATACCCCTGTATAGGTACCCTCATGAGCGTGTCTTGTGAATCTTGGGAAAGCGACTTCGGATCCTGGTAACTTGTGTCACATGACGTGACAACGATCGCTGCGCGACGTCAAACAAAACATCAACCCCGTTTCATAACCAACCAACATCTCGACCATTTCGCGGAACATGAAAAACGCGAACAGGACGTTAGAAGAATCATCCAGTGTTGACATACCCGGCGGCACGAAAGGTGCCGATACGCCCATCGTGACGAGACCATTCGCTAGCCGGAACCGTCGACGCGATCTTGTAGCCACGAAACCACCTAAATCGGAAGAGCACTTCAAAGCAACTCTTGAAGATAAACTCAGCATTCTGCGAGGAGACTTGAGCTGCAGCATACCAGAAATTGGCTTGGACTCATTTCTTGACTTTCTTCTTCCACCTATATGGGATCAAATCGATATTGACGGCATTATATCTTTATTGAGAAGCGGAGGGCTGGTCACGACTGATGGCAAGTGGAAAGCATTTGAGAATGCTCCCTCTAGGAGCTCTGAGTCGGAAGAAGTCACATTTGCACCTCTTGCAGAGATATCCAAGAACGTCGTAGACTTCGCATCCGCACAAACTGGCCTAGAGCCGAACTTTGCATTGTCATTACCGCGCCACGCTCAACCGAAACCTCAAGGGGCAAGAAAATCATGTCCGGATGGGTATGTCATTCTACATGAGGCCGATGAACGTGCACGACGTGCCACGAACAATGCGAGATGGACGCGATGGTGGTATGATATTGCCCTCACCACAGAATTCAAGAAGAAAGGTGGTCGTAAAGATCAGAATGAGGTAAGCGTAGTTTCCTCTTCTGTAATTTATCATCTGACGTTATGCCCTATAGAATGTGAGCAAGCTCATGTTCAACATACAACAGACGATGACACTGGACCCTTGCCGGAGATTTACATTCGGAATTACGATTGAGAACACGAAAATGCGTTTATGGTTTTGTTCTCGCGCGACTCCAATCGTCAGTGAAGCTTTCGATTTCACTACGGTAGGTAGCTCAGTGCTTCAAGAGTCGTTCATTCGGTGACAATTGTATCAGGCGATCAAGCCTCTTACTCACGTCTTCCTGTCCCTGATGTTTGCCTCGAAGGAGGAACTGGGGTGGGATCCTACTATCCGTCCATTCATCAAGGACAATGGGCAACGTGCTTATCGAATCGACGTTAGGGATGAGATCTATGAAACAGAGCAGTTGCTTTCAGACTACTCTGCCGATGCTTTGGTCAGTCAAGCAGCCAGAGTATGGAAAGTGAGACACGTTGCGTCTGGAGAACGATATGTCTTGAAGGACGTCTGGCTGGATGATGATCGAGACGTCGAGCATAATATTCACGAGGCAATTTTGCGAGACATTGAAGACAAGTACGGCGTGAATGCTAGACGGGACGCAGCGCCTCACCTTTTGACGCCGATTGCTCATTGCTTTGTTCGCGTAAATGGAGTGGATGATCACACGACTGACATCATCATGCGAGGGTTTTCGCCTTCGATGAAGCATAGACTTAAAGTCAGAGTAAAAAAGGCGAAGAGTTACACTGACTTAGGCGGGTCAAGCGACGCAGATCTTCAATCCATCTGGCGTGAGCTCAAAGCCCCGTTCCCTCGTTGTCTCCATCGTAGGAAAGTTCATCGTCGAAAGCATTATCGAATTATTTTTAGGGAGGTTGCGCAGGTCTTGTACAAGGTTAGAAAGCTCTCGGACGTCTTCACTGTGTTGATTGACGGTGCAAAAGGTATGCATTTGTTGTGCTTCATGCAGGATTATCCGGCTAAGTACGGCGCAGTGCTAAAATGGATACATGGTTGTGGTTGGGTCCACCGAGATATCAGCCCTGGCAACTTATACCTCTATGAAGGGCGTGGCCTTGTCGGTGATCTTGAGTACGCGAAACAGAGGAGCTTGGATGCTGTTGATGAACGACGCATTGTGAGTCTCTTCTCTGCAATAGGATATTCTTCCTTATTGAAGACGTTAGGGAACTCCCGATTTCATGGCTGCTGAGGCCGTAGCGCGTCATTTTAAACATCTCCGCGAGGATGAAGACATAGAAGTTGCTCGGCGGATTCTATCACAGTCGGAAGGCGAAAGGCGAAAGAACCTTGACAATTTCGGAAAACGCAATGATGTCCCTACTTTTTTCCACAATGATCTCCATGATTTAGAGTCATTATGGTGGGTTGCTATTTGGGAGCTTTTCTTTAACCGAAAGTGTTCCGAGGTCATTTGTGAAGGAGAACGTTCGGAGGAGCAGGTGCGAATGAGGCTAATCGCAGCAGATACTTTATTCCATGTCCCTGGAGCAACTGGAGAACGCAGTCTCTTTTTTCGGAGAAAGAGCGTCTACGACGAAAAGACCGAATGGGTCCCCGACCAGCTTCTTGATATTCAAGAAATTCTCGACGACGCTCGCGTCGTCCTCCTTCAGAAGTACATAGATTTCGAAGCCGAATTTCCCGCAATTAGAATGGACGTATTCGAAGGGACGTACGAGATACTCTTGATGCAGTTCGAAGCTTGCAGGGATTCCGCATACGACCAAGAGGCCGTTGCACTTCCGACTGTTGGTCAAGCACTCACAACTGACGGAGGTATCTACCGACGGCCCGGTGACGCAAGTATTCCATCTCTGGATCACGACTCTGGAGGCCACACTTCCAGTAGTTCACTGTCCGAGGTTGATTCGGGAGGCCAAGACTCGGCACTATCAATCACTAGTGCCGTAAAGGTGACGAATCAAGTGTCAGGGAAGGGGAGATCAGCCCTCGATGACTTTTTAATTCCCATGCCATCTTTATGTATCCCGAGGTAAGAATATCGTAAATTTCAAGAACAGTCTCACACACCATACCCTTAAAGATATGAACTAGAAGTGTGCTGATCAGAGACTGCGTACATAGGCGCCATGGCAAATAGGTGGTCTGTCGACTAGCACGTCGACCAGTGACTGTTTTGCGATTCACCTGCATGGCCCGAGTGCCGGAAAGTTTGTGTTCCTTAAATTACTGATTTGCATTTCCTCCTTTGCCCTTGTCAATCTGGCGTATGGTTCTAAAATTCATGATGGTATTGTTCTTCGCAGATCTAAGTAAATGAAGTAGCGAAAAAAAAGTTAAGGCCACGTGATGTCGATACGATCACGTGTACATCTTGTTAACCTCAGGTCAAGCCATGAACTCGAAGAGCTTGTGTTCCCACCCACATCCTCTACTTCCACTCTTCCCATGAATACATCAGATGATACAACGCGCACTACGACACCACCAAACAAAAGTCGACCTATCAGCCAGAATGCATTTACTCCCGTTTCGCATCATTCTACTCAAGACCTCGGGTATCTGACAGGCGTCACTGATCTGATGCGCGATGCAGTTAGAAAGGACGTGGATTATATTGCCATTGAGGTCAAGAGAGGAATTCTTTGACTACGTACTCCCACCTCTGAAGCAGGAATCGACATTGAACAGATTGTCAAGACACTCGAGGCCGAAGTTTAATCATCGCAGAGAAGCGTGGCCCTTCAAATGCGAAGTCTGGGCGGATATGGAAGGACTTCTCGAAGAGCCCTTCATCCCAGAAGCTTAATGAGAAGGTTTTTGCACCTCTTGAAGCCATCTGTTCAAGAGTTACAGAACTGACATCCGCTCAATTAATCGGATGTCCCCCGATAGTTACGCTGGGTATGCACCCTAACCACGCACCACAGTCCCGTCGAACAAGTTCAACAAGGCCTGATGCTCATTTCATCTGTGAAGAGATAGAGGCTACGCTTAAGGAGAAGGAGAAAGAGACAAATGCAACTCTACCACGTATGTGGTATGACATAACCCTTACGGCGGAATTTTAAAAGAAAGCAGCCCTCAAGGATCGCAATGATGTAGTTTCTCTTGTATGCTTTCATTATCTAATACACTGTGTAGAACGCTTCCAAAACATTACACAGCATTCAGCAAACGATGCCACTCGATGCATGTTGAAGATTCACATTTGGTTTTACAGTCGGGAATACAGACACACGTTTATGGTTCTGCTCCAGAAGTATTCTGATCGTTTCCGAAGCCTTCGACTTCAGAACAGTAAGCGTTCATACTTCACTTTCTTATGTTAGTTGACCATGTTATCTCAGAACGTTCATCTCGTCACGCGAGTATTCTTGTCATTCGCGTTTGCTTCAGAAGAAGAACTGGGCTGGGACCCCACTATCTGTCCAATCCAGAATGATGATGGAGAAAGAGCGTACATAATCACTGTCGACAACGAAACGTATGAAACAGTCAAGGTAATCGCAGATCATGGAGCAGATTCGCTTATCAGTCGCGGTGTAAGATTGTGGCTGGTAAAGAACACCAGAACAGGAGAGCCGTGTATCCTGAAGGACATTTGGATTGAGCATGATCGACAGTCCGAACGCTTGATTCATGCTACAATGCTGCAAGATATCGAAGACGAATACGGTGTAGAAATAAGGAAGGAAGCGGAATTGCATCTTCTTACGCCAGTCCAGGACTGGATAGTTCGTGTTGACGGCATTGAAGATCACACAACGAACATGATGCTGCGTGGCTATGAGCCTCCTTTCCAGACAGTATTTCATTTAAAGATTGAAGCAACGAAAAGCGATAATCTCAAAAAGTCCGTTCAGCCTCCCGCGCCATCTGATCCAGTGCTAGAGGCAACAAGATTAAAAAAGTGGAGCGTGTCCGCGCTCCTGGACGCTCGACGAAAGAAGCTGCATCATCGAAAACATTACCGTGTCGTCTTCAAAGAAATCGGAGAGTGCATTCATACTCTTACCGGTTTAGCCAACGTCTTTGTCGTTCTTCGGGACTCTGCAAGAGGTACGTTAGCGAAGCTTTTTATTTCAGTGCTCGCTGAACAAGAGTGCACAGTTCTGGAGTGGATTCACGGAGCTCAATGGGTGCACCGAGACATCAGTGTTGGCAACTTGTACTTCTATGATGGGCGTGGTGTCATTGGCGACTTCGAGTACGCCAAAAAGAGAGATTCTAACGTATCACATGAAGTTCGCTCTGTAGGTTTGACTCTTTCCTATTGACAATATCATTTCGCTCATACTTCAAGCAGTGTTCTATTGATTTCGTATCAAGCGAAGTCATAAAGCATGCCTTCCAATACCTTCCTTCTGATACGACTTGGAGGCCACGAAGCAAGATGAAATCTAAGAAACCAGAGAACGCAAATATCGTGCAGTTCTTTCATAATGACCTCCATGACTTGGAGTCCCTGTGGTGGATTGCCATCTGGGAATTACTCTTCCACCGAAGCAACGTCGATGAAGAGCTTGACGAAGAATCTGCTGCCCTTCAAGACAGCGAACGGGAGAAAGCCATATGTAAGCTATTCCCGAGGGCCATGATACACGGAGATCGAAGTGACTTCTTAGATGGAAGGCAGGCTTACGGAGATGCCATCGGATGGATAAATGACACCTTTTACGAACTTGTAGGAATTCTCAATCAGTTCCGCGTTCTCTTAACCACTCGATACCGGGACTTTGAAGCTTCCTTCCCTTGTGTTGACTGGGGAAGACTTCAAGGAATACATAAAGAAATCCAGCAAATATTCGAGCAATGCCGAGGATATGCCTTTGACATAAAAATCGAACTGCTGCCTTACAAGTTAACGGACTTGTGGAACTTGACGAGTCCGTCAAATGATGAGGATGACGCTGATAATCAGTCTGAAGAAGAGCATGAAGCCAGTCAGAATGAGGAGAAGACAGCCGAAGATCTTCTGCACGAGTTAAATTTGAACGAAGATGGCGAAAGCGATGGCGATGATGAGGACGAAGATAATTGTCCACCATTTTTAGTGCACATGGTCAAGTGAGTAGAGTTTGCGTACGATTCACCATCATAAGCTGAAGCGTGTATTCCTCAGATACAAGGTTAAATAGCGCTCTGAATCTTGAGATACGTGAATAGTAATTACCTTAGGGCATCAGCTGTACACGTGTCAGAGAGCGATAATCCACTCCATGCTTATTTATATCCTGAATATCATCTTTATAGTTTTGAGACCGAGATCGCCTGATGAAAAGCTGTTGTCTGCTGCAGAACTCTAAAATTGTGAACGTCTCTCTAACCTCTGAGAGTTCTACACCCACAGTTTTGGGATGCCAATCGGATTATATTCATGGACAATATCGTAAGTGAGGATGCCTATGTTAGCGTAGGGAATCCACAACAACCAACACCAAATAAGATACGTAACTGCATTTCCCTTCAAACCGATGTTAATCCACGAGCAAGGGATCTCATAGCATGTTTAATGAAGGTAAGGGTATATAGTAGTCGAGGATGTGACGAATTTTAATGATTGCTTGTCGAACTTGTCAGAAAACACAGACCTGACTCACCGAAGTCTCGAACATGAACAATGCAACTTAACCATCCAGCCACCAGGAGGTCCTGCGGCCAGCGACCATGAACACGTACGCCGATCCTTCTATTCATCTTTGCGGGAGTCTTCAATTCATGCCATCACTAGGTAACTATACCGAAGACTTTCGACAATTCAACATGCACGACCTGGGATATTGACTAGGCAGTACTGGGGACTCCTTAAAGTTATAAGGGATGGCAGTATATCGCTGAGATGACGTACTGTACTTAGTCCATTTCGTTTTTGCAGTTAAAGTGTCTGGAATTGAATACAGCTTGAACCGGAAGTATATGCGGAAGCACATTCAGAATGTACACTGTATCACGCACCATGGTCTTATATATAAGCTCGCGCCGCTCTCCTAATGTAGTTCTGTTCGACATTCAGCTTGACTTAAATAATATTGACTTGTACCTTCCCGATGGGATGGATGTCACGCCTCGAAACTTGAGTGGGAGTTATGGCCTCAGGCGACCATGCATCAGACTGATACGAAGATCTCATGGAGCGCCCTATGATGTTCAGTTCGACTGACAGATTGGATTAAGTGGGCCACAAGTTTGTTGTTAATCGTCCGCATATCGTGATCAGATGCACCACAAAAGGTCAACCGAAAGGAATCGATGACGTCCTTCCATGCGTTCGTTCCGAGCATCATAAGTTACTACAATTCTGCATTCTATCACACAGTTCGCCTGTCCGTCATGACGCGCACGATACACCCGATGCCTGCAATCTCCGTCAACTATCCACAAAACGCAAGCAAGCAAGAATCAGTCTTATATCGAACATTTCATCCTAAGCAAAGATGACGTCGTAATACGCACCTTTTCATGCCATGCCAGAAAGACGCTCCAACTGCTATCACCCCAGCTGGGCATCGCCATACCCTTATATAGGTACTTCATGAGCGTGTCTTGCGTGTCTTGGGAAAGCGACTTCAGGATCCCCGGGATTTCTGGTACTTTCGTACTGCCTAAGATTGTGAGGAGCGTCTGTAGATTCGTGTTCTGCTCGCAAATAGCTGTAGGTGTAAGATGCTCGGAGAAAGACGAGAAGTACAAGACACACCTTAGCCTCCTCCACATTTGGCCCGTACGGAGCGCCGTCCAACACAATATTGAGCGCTCCGGCAGCATCTCCTCTGGTCACGAGAAAGTCCCTTATTCGTAAGCCAATTCATGTCCACGACGAAGCCTTTCGGAACCCACTTTGCTAAGAAGCTTCGCACCGTGGTCGCCTTCGCCCTGGTATCCGCCAGGACCTGTGCGGGATCGCGCGGGTCGGGCTCGTACAATTCCTCTTCCAACAGCACATCTTCGTCGTACTTGTCTATGTCGATTTTCCTGAATGCAGTCTCCATCGTTGGGAAGTCGGAAGAAATTCCAAGTCTTTAAATGCGAGCGAGCTAAACGGGTCCAAGTCTCGTGCACCGCAGTCAAGATTAGGTATAATATTACATAATTCTAGGTATAATTTACGCGTGTTTGCGCGTTGCAACGTTGCCCTCGACCCCATCACAGCGAAATGAAGACATCCGAGTCCGCGTATCTACATGCGGTCACCATCTGGACACCCACGTACAAAGAGATCACAACCCTTGAATGCCTATGCTCACCAGATATAATTTTCTTGGTTTGGTATTTTTGACTTGCTGAAATGCCCGATTTCTGTTGAACCGATCAAGATGGCGCTTTGAACTTCTTTTTGGCACAGTGAGTCACAGGATAAGTGCCGGGCAGAATCTACGCTAAATGCACTGTGAATATGTAGAACGGTATGGAACCATCTGTCTTATCTTGCGTGAACTCGCGGATCGAAATGAGCTCTTCTTTCATTCATATTCTCACTAATCATGGTCAGTCCACTCATCTGATCCTCTGGACAAGCCTCGATCGGAATAGCAAAGGTCACTCGGCCATTGTGGTCTGCATCTATCTTGGCTCGCGGAAAAAATGCTTCTGTTCAGCAGGTAAAACACGTTGCACAAATGAGGCTCGACTAGATTCAACGGAATGGCTTACCCGATAGCCACAGTGACAAGATGTATATAAGCGCACCTCGGAACTAGACTACCCTTGCCAACTGAACGTTTCGATCAACTCTCACTAGCCACATCTTTCTGTACATCTCCTTCTATATTCTTCGCCTCTGCATCACTTCTTGTCAACCTATAGTTAGCCATGGCGATGGCATCTGCGGCTAATACAATGCTCGACGCATTCCGCGTCAAGCCATTCGACCTCGACGCTCTCTACGCGTCTTGGGAGAACCCTCCTATTTTCCAGGGTAAACCCAAGGAAGACCCCGTCGCGTGGCTCGAAGCCATCAAGGCAGGCTGCAAGGAGCGCAATGTGCCCAAAGACTACTGGTACCGGGTCGGCCGCCACTACATGAGCAAGAAGCCTCGTGAACGTCTCGACGAGCTCGGCCGCGTCATGCAACAAATGACGGGGAATAAACACGTATGGAACTGGAAGAAGTTCAAGATCGCTGTTCAGAATATCGGATGTTCGTCGTCTCTCATTTCATGTGTGATCTTTACGCTTACTTGAAGGAATTGATAAATTTAACAGGGAGCTCGCCGAGTCCGAAGTCGAAAACGCTCAATCCACCAGTCAGTGAACGCCCCATGCCCAAGAAACAAGGAAGCTGGTGGGTTCTCGGACGGGCGGACTCTTCAGATAAGGACAAGGAAAACGAAAAGGAGAAGGGCAAAGGTAAAGCCAAATCCGATACCTCCTCTGAAGTTGTGGTTGCAAAAGCCGCACCACCAATGGCCGTTTCACCGACGGATCCAGGTCAGCAACACCAGCACCTTTTCTACTTCGTGCCAACTGATCTCGTTCAATTTTTTGTGTTCGTCTGATAACAGTGGCGAAAGCACCCGCATGGCTCGTCAATGCATGCAGCGCACTCGAATTCCTCACAGTCGAAAATCCAAAAGTCATGTCCGCCATGTCCGCTATCCTAATAACCATCGGTTCCATCCCTGCCATCCCGGCTATCAGTGCAGGTGCGGGTGGCGCGCTCCTCGCTTCTGGCGCCATGCAAGCTGCTGGGGCTGTCGCAATCGGAATCGGCCAGTGCTTGAAGGCTGTTAGCGACAAGGCGCAGAACAATCAGCAGTCTGCCGGTTCGATCGAGCCAGCACCATCGAAGTAATCTTTGAGCATTCTTGCGGCGAAGGTCCTTTTGATGAATAATTCTCCTTTCTGATCATCTGGGAGTACAAGGCGAACGCTGTGCGTTTGGCCTTTTCACGATTTTCACGACATAAGGAATTCCAAACCATTATTAGCTTCCTGTACTATTATCCCTTATTATTTCTTTTTGTATTCGGATACTGGTCCGGCCTTTCAGTGTTTCAGAGCGTCAAATACACATGTATATTCGATATACACAAGATGTTATACAGTTACTCAAGCGCACAATCACAAGCACAGGGTATCCAGCCAGTACTATATCGTCACGTACATAGCAGACCGAGTAAATTCAAGGTAGGGGATATTTGAAAGATGATTTAATCGAAAATGTAGTAGATTAAACGAAAGGCGGAAAGTAAAGAAGGCCAAAGCAAAGCGACAAAGACCAAGCAAGAACAGGACGAAAAAAAAATCTGACGAAGAACATGCAATCTCGTAACAGCAAGCATGAGCTATTATACCTTATTCCGATAACCGAGAGGATAAAAAGCCAATAGATCATGATCCAGCAGCGACCTTGCGGGAATATTTAATATAAAAAACGAAACGAGAAACCGTAATTGGCGTGATGACCATAGTCCTGTATAGGGTCCTAAGAGTCAGAAAAGTCGAAATCCACCATGCGACCAACTTACAAATTATCATTACTGAGACCGCTTGGAATTTAGGTCTCCCAGTTCCTCTTTACGATAACCTCGGCAAAAGCAAAGGCAAGAGTAATACCTGAAGACACAGCTCGCCATTTGAGTCCCAGTACATCGAGACTCCGTACCAGCTCTTTCTTTTCCACGAGTACCATCGAAGGATAGAAGTCCGGGACATTTGCGGCAAAACGAATTATTGATGCCGATAGTATATCAAAACGTGGTCGAGAAGAGGGCGAAGCAAATGATACGAAATAGCTAACAATCGCTGGTATCACTACGGAAGGGAGTGCCCAGTACAGAGTCGCAAGGGCGGTTGTTGAAAGCGCAGGTTCCGCGGAAACGTAGATGGCTGGAATCGGGAAGACCGAGTTTATGTGGATTTGGTATAGAATACCCAAGAAATCCAGTAGCGTGGATATGTAGTAGATATTCTGGCTGCTCGAAAGCAACTAATAAAACGTGTCAGCCATGCGGATATCGGACGAGAAAGGCCATTAGAGCTTACTATACGAAGGAAGGACACCGTCTGTGAAAAACGTTCCGAAAAATTATTCGCCGCTTGCTGAACATCCTCATCTTCCGATTGTTCTGCAGCTTGGGAAACGACTGTTTTGGCGGGCGAAGACGGCTGCAAGGGTACAGTAGTCCCAGTCGATGTCGGCTTCTTTCTAGGCGATGAACGTGGTGACCCGACGGGTGTCTGAGACGACTCTGCAATCATCGTTGGCACGTCTCCCAAATCCTCTGTTGGGGGCGTCAAAGTTCCTTCTTCGGGAATCGATGTGAACTTCGGGGGTTCGGCGACATGGTCACCGTGCGGAGAAACATTCGATGGCTGCAGGCTCCTCTGACGCCTCCGAGTCGCGTAAAGCCCAGAGAAGGTCGGATCATTTTCAAGCTCTGCGCTATGGTCGTCCAGATGTTTCTTAATGCGCTGCTGCAGTTCTTCACGTGTTCCCGCATCGTTAATTCCCAGCGATTGGCATATATCCTTCAGTTCTCCCTTTTTCTTGACTTGTAGAGAGCCTGAATACGTATAAGACATCATTGTGATAGTTCAGTGGAAAGCGTGGATGAGGTGAGGTCGGGTGTAAGCACTTTGGCTGACCGGGTGTGCAGAGACAGATGGGGTTAGAAGAGGAAGTTGAAGTCGCGATGCGATCGTCGTGAGGATTCGCGCTGTCACACGTGACTTTCATGCAGGGAACAACCACTACGCTGATTGGTTGACGGTTCCAGGTTCGTTAAAATACACATTTAAGATTTTACAACATATTTGCAAGTAACATAGCTCATATGCGACGAACGCGCGTAAATAAATAGGATATCGAACCTCATGTATGCTCATGGGTACAATTTGCGCAAAGCCCATGTCCTCTGAACGGATCCTCAACAAAATCCTCGCATCCGCAAGACGCACATGAAAAGGTCGCTGGTCCGGTCACCGCTGTTTTGGCGACGGTTTCAAATGATAGCTCGCTCTGGCTTTCAAAGGGAGAACTCGTATCAGAATGTGCGCGAGGAGGTAGTGCTGGAGGACCGAGGCTGTGCAGCGGCACATTCGATGACTGTGTGCGGCTCGGTCCGACGTTGCGATACGGCAAAGGCGGTGGAGCGAGTGGGGAAGCATTTGAAGCTGTACGACGTGGGGGAGGAGGAGGGGGCATTCTTTTGATTGAGGAGGGACTTGGCTGAATATCTATCATCGGCGAGTGCATCCGTGGAAGATCCTGCTCAGGCTGTAAATTGAGATTTTCCAACGTCAATGAAAGTTTCTTGTTGAATTCATCCTCGTGAACAGTTGGTTCTCTTGAATGAAAGATGTCGGCGGCGGCTTGTTCTCCACTAGGGGCGGGCACGACCAATCCTGATGGCTGAATATTGTGACGGTCATCAGAGGAAGAAGGTTGCCAGTCGTCAATGCTGTCTGCATCACGCTCGTCATCCGTCATGCTCAGCTCCGATTCCGAAGGCTCAACAAGTGTCCTTCTGCTCTCCACGTCTTCTGGTGAAAGCTTTCCAGATCGTACAAGACCAAGAATGCTTGTCGTGCTCGGATTCTTCGACTTCATAGGAGCGGGAGTATCCACAACTTTGACCAGCGCAACGTAATTTCTAGGGAAGATGCCTTTTCGTCCTCCAGTCTCGCCAAGCCACCAGTCATCAAGCACTTCATTAACGACGACGATCTCTTCCCCGGTTTTAAAACTTAGTTCATCTCCACTTCCAGAGAAGTCGTAAATCGCCTTCACGATCTTCCTAGTATTCTTCGGGTTGTCTCGCGTTCGCGAACGGCTCCTCCCATTCGCGGATCTGAGGCTCTTTATCGACGATTTGCGGGAGTGTCTCATTCGGGTTGCTCTTTTGTCTAGTTCTTCGCCATCTCGCAACTCCGCAAAGTTCACTACATCCGGATTGCGCGACTTATTCCGGCTCATGACACTCGACACTGCGTCGCCAACCCAATTCGCGACACCACCACTGTAAGCTTTTTTGTGCTTCCCGTTGCTCTTCACTGAAGTCGTTTCGTCTGCAGCAGTATCCGCCGTAGTATCACCTAAGGTTGTAACGGACTTAGAGCGCGGACGAGTTGACTTTCGTAAACTTTTAGCTGAATTTTTGCGAGACAATCGCGACGGTGCCCGAGAGTTTGCGGTATCGTACTCCGATTCGCTGGAGGATTCGTGCAGGTCTGCCAATGCATCGCGAGTATAATTGTCCTTCTTGGAGCTTGTTGACCGAACGGAACGGGTTGATCCATATCTCGACGAAACAGAAGGTGCTTGCTGGTCATCAGAATCCTTCGACTCTGTGCTCCTCGTAGAGGTTCGACTGAAGTTATGGGGAGCCGGCAGAGATGAAGACGGTTTCCTCAAATCCGCGTATGTGCTGTACATGGATTGTTAGATAAAACCTTATCTCACTGATCGTCACAAAAACATACTCTGGCCCCGGCCAACCCAAGCTGACCTCTCTCAGTACATCCAGATACTGTTCCAGAAACCCTATCTCCGTCTGTAAGAAGTTTCTCAACTCGCGCTGAGCCTCGACCAAGCCCTCTCTTATCGAGTCCATCTTCGTCCTTACGTCTTCAGCCGTCTCCTCATATCGGGCCTTCGCCCTCGCGAGCTCTTCCTCTGCTTCCTTCTTGTCCTTTTCTTTCTTGTAGATCTTGTCAGTCCTGGCGATTGCCGCGTCATATGCAAGGCGACGAGATTCGAGCTTCTTTCTCTGGGCGGCGTATCCTTCTAGCTTGGCCTTTGAACGTTCAAGATAGGCAAGAAAAGATTCATTGAGAGTGACAGCGTAGATGTTTTGAATCGCCGCAGTTTTGCACCGAGCACGCCCAAATATCGCCAAAGAACGACCTACCAAATTTCACGATAAGAATTTAGGAACAAGAACTTAGGGAAGATATGGTAATTATACGCGTACCCAGAGCACTTGCGTCGCCAAGCTCCTCCCCATGCTCAATCATCACCATTCCTAAGGCTTCTGATTGCATCATCGGATCACCTGATATTAGTTCTGAAGGTTGCTTCAGCAAGATATACTCCAGGTAATTCCGCGTTGCATTGTACATTCTGCACCACGAGCACAGTTAGCCACGTTTAACACATTGCCAGACAGCAAAAGCCGCACCTATCAAGACCGTTCTTTCTGGTCTCCATCTCCTTCTCCAGATCTACGAACTCGCTTGACAGTTGTGTCTTTTCACGCGTAGATATCTTTTCGCCCGCCCACTAGGATTGCGATAAGCACGTTAGCACCATGCGATCGCTGATTGACGACGTCAAAGAAACTCACCTGGCGAAGCTTTCCAAGCTAACATGACAATCCACAGAACTGGTCAGACCAGTTCTGATTTCAAAATAACAGACAGCGCACCTGCTTACTGGCCATGCCTGAAAATATGCGATGGCCTTCGGACTTCTAAATTTCAAGAAAATGGCTTCGGCCACTGCTTTGACGAAGAAAAACGAGAGATTTTATAGAGAAATAGTGCCCGCACGATGTTCTCTAGCTGATGTCGCCGTACAATGTGTACAATGTGGTGGGAGAAAGAGAGTTGATGCGGGCCGAAGCAGAGAACAAAGGTGGCACGACTTGACTGGGCACGGTGGCCATAGCAAATTATTTTAAGTAACTCAATCAACGTAAGACTGTGCGACTAATCAGCTTTCAGAGATTAGATAACCACGTGGCTATACACTACAATACATCCAAAGACAAGAAAAGATTAAGGAGAACAAAGCTACTGTCTAAGACCAGCTAAGGCCGGCTTGCGATTTGATCGTACGCAGGTGGCAATGGTTCAGCACCATTGTACTCTGGGTCAAGGACCGGCCCAGCGTCGCTTAAAGACAGATATACCTCAGCTCAAGAGGTCCCTTCAAGTGAGCCAAAACGACAAATCACGCACATTTCACGAACAACTGTCTCAGCCCGACTGATTCTCCTCACCGGTACTGAACCGTCAGTCGCTTCTGCAGATGAAGGTGGAGCGGCCAACGCGGGTTCTATTTGCTCGGTCGTTGTTTTTCCAGTAGATGGTTGCTGTTCCGGAGCCAAGTCTCCAGAGCTACCAGCTCCGAACAGCCGAGGAGCTTCTTTAACGGCCGAAAGCGTGTATGGAGTCAGAATCGGACTGGCTGAGCGATACACTTTTGTGAAACAGGGCAGAATCTCAAACGAATTGGTTCTTGCACCTGTTGCGACCCTTCGTCGCCGCCTTCGCGCATAAACGACACCGAATACAATGAGCGCCAGAAAACTTAGAATACCTATGACAGAGCCAGCAATTGCACCGATTCTGAGGAAGGAAGCTTGTTGACGAAGAAATCAGGCAAGGAACAATTGACCAACAACTTACCGAGATGAGCTGGGGGACGTCGGGATTCCGGAAGATCCTGAAAAGGAGGGCCATGTCGAGGTGACAACCTTATCAAGGTTGAATGTCCCTCCACCAGTATTGTTTATCAAGAGCGTATGAGACCCAGACGGCAATCCTCCAGCAATGACCTGTGGAAGTACATTCATGACTACATTAATCTGCACGAATTGGTTATTACTTACTATTGGAACTGACGGCTGATGGTACTGAGTTGATGTGCCATTTAAAGTTACAGGTTGATTAGAATCCAGTCGGGCACTGTACACTCCGTGGTCTCTACCCACGCTCCCGTATACTTCAATTGCATTTCCTAAACAATACTTAGCATGCACCATTTGAACCTCGGTAGGTAAAAGTTCACCTGAAAACAAGATCCTCGCGCTCGCATCAGGCGACACGGTCTGACTGAAAGACACAACGTTTCAGCTCATTCCGCGTTGGAAAGCTGAAGATGAACTGACTGAACAGACTGATTGAAATAGTCACTTTGATTGGCAATAGTCGTTTGCCAGTCTGATGCGGATGGAAGATAGGTAATGGCAGGGTCTCTATCATCTAAGGTAATCTCTTCATTTGTCGCGCTGTAGTAAAGAAGGTTGAAACCATCGAATTAACCGAAGGAATTTTAGTGACGCTCACCTTTCATCACCGTCACCAGTCGTAAACTTGATAAAGTCAATATCAAACGCCTCCCCGGTACAGTTTACCGTGACAACATGTTGCACAGATGTCAATCCGGAAACAGCGTACAAAGCAGTTTGGAAGATAGCTCGGTTGCCTGATGCATCAACAATTGAAGTCTGGCCATCAAGCGTAACATTGAATGATCCCTGAGGTGAACATAAATCAGCAAGGCGATTTCAATGACAACCTTAGCAGACGTACATATGATGGCCTTTTCGCTCCCTCCAAGTATATTCCTGTTCCCCAGAAGCTTAGTGAGAACGAGGCGCCCTGTAGACAGTTTCGTCAGAAGGAGAAGCGTCTCTGCGAATGGACAAGACGAACACTTGAATTTGTAGTAGCGAATGATGAACCGGAGTAATTCGCGACAATTGGTATCTCTTCCTCATCTTCGTTTCCAAATACCTGCCATTCGCCATTGTACACATCAGAGGACTGAAGTCTTGCACTACACAGCACGATTAGCAACGAGAAGAGTAGAACTCACGATCAAGAAAACGTACAGGTAACATTGTAAATCGGCATACCGTCGTAAAATTAGATCAACGCAGACATATAGAAAGAGCGTGTGACCAATTTCCAATGGTACATTTATGATGTCGCCAGGTTTGACCACGCAAGTGGAAGAGAAAGCCCCACGGATAGTGCGAAGGCGAACTTCATATTATAGTTTGCCAAGCCAGCCGCCTAATAAATCTCTTCGTGGTCGGATCGGTGACAGCGAGAATGCGACCGACATGGTCTTCAGATCAATACGACACATTGGAGTAACTTCGAAGCAAGAAAGCAGCCGAGTACAGTATGTACAATGTGAAGCCCAGTAGCAAGGAGAGTAATTTGTCGACATATGTCTTCTAATGGAGCAAACACCATGTCTTCTGCGCTTTTTTGCTTGCATGGATCAGTCTCGAATGGTTTCAACTTGTCATCAGGCGTAATTATCCCTTCGCTTTTCAGCGAAGCCACGATGTCTTTAATATTAATTCCGTCCTTCAGCGGTGGAAGTATGTTCTTCACGAATGACTCCGGATCAATCTCGGGAACAGCGTAGTGGAAATCTCGTAGTACGGCATCGCGCATGGATCCGAGACCCTCACTCAAGAAGTCATGGCCGTGGGTAGAGTGATAACTAGCAGGAGTGGCTTTGATTAAATGTTCGTCCTGAAGCCGGATTCTATTCTCCGGAGTTTGCGGACGGTGCATGTTGGACTGAATATCCACAGATATTTGAGTTCCTGCAAGGTGATCAGAGGAGTTGTCGGGAGGTTGAGCCCTCGTCGTGGCGGTACGTGTAAAGCGTGTTGGCTCAGGACCGTGGCTTGAATATTTCTGATCTCGATAACGCGGTATGTCACGTCACGTTGATGTAACGGATGTAACGGATGAAGATTGATCCTTTAGCTATAACAGTGTTACAGACATCAAAGGCTAATTCGAACATAATAACGACGGTTAAGCTTGGCAGCATGAGAAATGGGAAAATATATTAGTTCAGCACACTTCGAGTTCGTACCTTATGAAGTAGTTCGTCAATATCATGCTATTCTGTAATCGGGGCACACTGACCTGGCTGCTCGCATTGCCGGCATAGGCTTCCAGAAATCGACATCGACCGCATGATCATTCCCTGAAAGGCATTCTCTTGCATTAGAGCGTGCAAGTGGTCTCTTCGATTCCAAGTTAATGCTCGACGGCTGGGTTTGGGCGGAAGTTTCATCATTATACAGCTTGTCTAACGGTAAATTGTTGGTTGTATGGGCTGTACGTTCGTCCCAGAATCTCCGGCAAGCGTCAAAAAGCAGTCGAAATCGTTCTTGTAGCCCCTGCAATACGTCCATCCTGATAACGGGAAATTCGGATTCAAAATCCTTGAACTTCATAACGAGCGCGGCCCGGAGATAATTCAGAACCATTGTGCTATGATTATACTTTTCGGGCATCCATGCTACTTTTTCGTCGAAAACTTCCTCGTTTTGGAAGAATAGCATGCGATCGGTGATGGTACGATCTTTTGGGAACAATTCGGATGCAGCCCAGTCCCGCTGCTCGTCTGATTTTCCAACTCGTTTTCCGTCGTCCTGGCTATCGCCACCATCGCCACAGAAGAAAAGCACCCAAACGGCGACCCACCAAAGCGACTCCAGGTCATGCAGATTATTATGGAAGAACGCAGGCTTTATCGTGGCCGGTTGCTTGGCAAAAAGCGCACTAAGATTACTTAATGTGACGTCGGAGATCGTCTCTGGTATCTCGTCCAGTACATCCTTTTCCCTAACAGGACGACAATACATGTAACAACGTCTCATTGCTTCGATTGACATGAACACAGGAGTTCCCTTGATCGTTCGTGAGCCAGAACTGCAAACGTCTCATCATAAAGTACTCACTATTCGCGATTCATCGAGAACTTTAGAGTTACTGCGTTTTGCGTACTCCAGGTCTCCGATGAGACCCCGACCGTTATAGTAGTACAGGTTACCCACACTGATGTCCCGATGCACCCAGCCACAACCGTGGATCCATTTTAAAACTTTAATATGATCAGATGGGTTCACAGGAGAGAAGTTAAGTAAAGTACCTGCTGAACAATCTCTTAGGACCGTGAAACAATATGATAATCGTTTGACTGCATGGAGGGCATGTCCAACCTCTTTGAAAACAATTCGGTAGTGTCGCCTACGAAACAGTTTCCTGCGATGGAGACACCAAGGAAAAGGTGTTCTAAGTTCCCTCGGAACCGCGTGAGTCTTCACCTCACTCGTTAAAGGAAAGCTGCCAATTCGAGTATCCACGATCTTCGGCTCTTTGACCCTGAACTTGAAAACGCGCTTTATCGACGGCAAATATCCACGCATCATGACTGTCGTAGTATGATCCATCTCGCCATTGACGGAAACAAGCCAATCTGCCACTGGTGTTAGGAGATGCAAAGCCACTTCTCGCCTGGCATCCGGTCCGAAATTTTCTTCAACGTCCTGGAGAATTGCATTGTGAATAACGCGCTCTGGTTGACGGTCATCCTCCATCCAAACATCCTTCAATACGAAGGAGTCTCCTGATCCAGCATGTCTTACTTTCCATACTCTTGTTGCATTGCTAACTAATGCATTGGCCGAAAAGTCGGAAAGCACTTGCTCTGTTTCGAACGTTTTATCGTCGACGTCGATTAGGTATGCTCGCTCTCCGTTGCTTCGGACAAATGGCCGAATCGTCGGATCCCAACCAAGATGATCCTTCGATGCAAATGCAATAGACAGAAAGATGTGCGTCAGCAAGTTTACCTCCTAAAGTTGGAGTTAGACAATGACATTTTCTGAAAAAGTGCGACCTACTGTCGTAAAGTTGAACACCTCGCTAACAACTGGAGTGGCGCGAGAACAGAACCAAAGACGCATGCCCGTGTTTTCAACCGTGATGCCGAATGCAAACCTCCGACATGGATCGAGGGTCATCGTTTGTTGAATATTGAAGATGATCCTGCTTACATTCTACAAAGCAGATTAGACAAAAATGACATGAAGAATAGGCACTTACGTCATGCCTCTCTTCGAGACTTTCTCCTTTCTTAAACTCAGTCGTAAGAGCGATATCGTACCACCATCGCATCTTGTCGCCTATGCTCGTAGATAGTCGTGCACGTTCCTCTGCTTCCCGCAAGATGAAGTATCCACCAGGACAGATTGCACTTGAAGCATTCGATTTCGACGAGTGGTCAGACAACAAAGAAAGCATGAAAGTGGGTTCGATGCCAAAGCGCTCCGACGCAGACACGACAGCACTGTCGCAAATCAAAGCCAAGGGAGCGAAAGTAACGTCTTCAGAAGCGCCTCTATCCGAAGGGGGACTCTCGAATGCCTTCCACCTGCTTCCGGGAGTAATTAGACCTTGAGATTTCAGGCTAGATACGACGCTCTCGACAACAACACCATTATGGAGAGGGGGTAGCAAATTGTCCACGAATACTGATATTTCGATTTCAGGTATTCTGTAACTCTTATCCCCGCGCACCATACAGCGCATCTCCTCGATCGTGGCGTTCTCGTAGCCATGAGACATCGCAGGTCCTTGACTGCCTTGATCGTTGCCTCCGTTAGTTGGGGATGTCGCGCACAGGCCAGGACTGTTCTCGTCGCAGAAAGCTCTGTCGTATTTTGATGTAGAGTCTTCGCCTGAAATTTGCATGCTAAATTCGGAGGAAGCCGTTTATATGACGGTTGGAACTTGAGGTTAGAGGTCGACTCGGAGTGGCTAGTTCGTTCAACACGTCGTGTCACGCCATGTGACTTTCAGCGTTTATGTAATGCGTCGAGTTACGTAATTAATACAGGTGTTTGATGATGGAAAATGCGGCTACGCATTTTTTTGTTTGATGTTGCTCGCTATGGACTCCCTGAACCAACGTAGGTCTTTGCTTATGATATCGCTAGAGAATATAACTCCTCACCGATGCCCCAGAGAAATAGATAATAGGTTAAGAAATGCTCACGCAATTTCAGAGTTCTCACGCAGACTTAACGGCTTTTTATCAGTCACACACAGTTTCTCGGCTATAAGGATGTTATTCTGGATATAAGTAAGCACGGAATGCATTATCGGCCTCTGAGACATGTGCAGCAGAAGTCCCAAGGTAAACCCTATTTACATACCTCGAGGTTCAGAGAACTATTTATCTCCAGAATAGTACTACATCACATCCCCTCGCAAGATACTGCACTTCCTCAAGCGTCACTTTGAAGTCACCATGAGATCCCGTGGAGACGGGTTGAGCAGCTGCTGGATCATTGTTGCGTTTCGGCTGCATGTATGCCCGCATTTCCAGCATGTCTGAATCTTTAGCGCGTTCTTTAATAAATTGCACAAGCAACTCAGAGTCGAACACGGTATGTAACGTGAATTCAGTCCATCCGAATCTCAAGTGAAATACATTTATATGATCCTACAAAGGTCGCGATTCCTCTTGGTATAGAAAGCATGATTGATAAGACAAAATCTGTAGCTAATAAGTGAGTCAACAAATTTGAAGTTCAGATCTGAAGAGCGACGTTCAGTAGTGGTTCTGTGAACCATATTGTTCACAACCATGCCTTGAAACGAATAATGATGGCACAGGTCTTGAGACAGTCAAGACCTCTATAATATCCGCCCGATCTTTTTTTGCACTCCGTACATTTCATCCTTGCAGAGATATCATTCTCCAAGTGAACTGACGCCATGACTTCAGGATCGCAAAATGATTCGCCTGATGGACCTAATCTTGCTCCAAGGACGGTATGCTCGGTTCCTGAACAGCGTATATACCATCTTGAACAGGAGAAAATGGATCCTTCGATTCAACCACGATTGACAAAGACTCTTTGATCTTATTCACAGTGCGCCTACAGGCCTCGAAGTGCAACAGAACCTTATCGTGCGCTTCTTCGAGTAAGTACGTCCTGGTCGCCGGAAATTCAGCCTCGAATTGATTGTAATTGAGAATTAGGGTCTCGCGAAGATTATTGAGCAACTTCCTGATGAGATGAAGGCTTTCGGGAATCCAGGTTGTATCCCTATCGTAAATTCGCTCGTTGTTGAAAAATGACCATCGATGCCCATCTGAAACATGAAAAAGATTAGAAAAAGCCAGTTGCCTCATCATGTTTCGATCCTCTGCACAATCTCCACCTCCATCGAACTCAAAGCAGTCGCTGCTGAAGAGTTTCCAGATAGCAATCCACCATAGTGGCTCCAAGTCGTGAAGATCGTTATGGAAGAACCGAGGGTGGGTTGGCCGCGACGCTTCCCTTATCGCAGAGATTTCATCTGGGTCCATTTCTAACATGGCTGTTAGCTGAGCGACTGCCTGACCATGGTTTAAGGAGGGAAGATAGCTATAAGAGCGATCAACGGCCTCTACAGCCATATAGTCACGCGTACCCTGAAAACAGAAGTCAATGTTGGGCAGTTGGCACGAAACCAGTGGAGACCTACAGTTGCTTGCTCACTTTCAATATCAAAGTTCCTCTGTTTCGCGTATTCCAGGTCACCGATGAGGCCACGTCCCTCGAAAAGATATAGATTTCCGGGACTAATGTCTCTGTGAACCCATCCAGAGCCGTGTATCCACCTCAAAACTACGGACTGTCAGTCTTGCTTCATTACAGTCATAAACAGTAATCTCGCACCTTTCGTACCATCTCTCAACACAAGAAAAGCGTCTGAGAGATTGCTGACATCATACAGATCCTCTGCCACCTCCTTAAAGACAACTCGATAGTGCTTTCTGCGATAAATCTCCCTGCGATGGAGACAGTGAGGGAAAGGTGCCCTCAGCTCTCGGCGGAACTCAGAAACGCTCGATTCAGTAGATTTGTGATGTGTTCTCGATGTGGATTCGGTCGTTCGTTTCACTCTGATCTTGAACCTATGTCGCATTGAGGGAGTATACCCACGCATCATGATTGATGTCGTATGGTCCTGTTCTCCATTAACATGAACTAGACAATGCGCAATAGGTGTCAGCAGATGTAATGCCGCTTCCTCTTTGACTTCCGTTCCGTATTTGTCTCCTATATCCCGCAGGATAGTCTCATGAATCGCGTGTTCCATGTCTCGGCCATCTTCAAGCCATATGTCTTTCAGCACACAGCGCTTCCCTGAAGCAACATGCTTCACCTTCCACACTCTCGTGGCTTGGCTGACCAAGGCGTCAGCCGAATTGTCTGAGAGTACTTGCTCCGTCTCATACGTCTCATTGTTAACATCAATTTGATATGCTCGCTCCCCATTGCTTCTAACCAACGGACGAACGGTCGGGTCCCATCCGAGTTCTACCTTCGAGGCGAATGCAATGGCAAGGAAGATGCGAGTAAGTACCTTGGCCCCCTGAAATGGTGTCGGTTTATGTATCCCGTCGATAATGTGGAGCGTACCTTTGTAAAATCGAACACCTCACTAACAACAGGAGTCGCACGTGAGCAGAGCCACAATCGCATGCTGGTATTTTCAGCCGTAATTCCAAAGGTGAACCTCCGACATGGGTCGAGCGCCAATGTTTGCTGGATGTTCAGCACAATTTTGCTGGTATTCTTTAAGTAGTGATGAGACAACGAACATCAATGACAGGCAGGAACTTACAGCATTTCTTCCTCTCGAATTGTCCTTCTTCCTGAACTCGGTGGTAAGAGCAATGTCATACCACCATCGCATTTTGTCCCGCTTCTCGTTTGCAAGGTGGGCGCGCTCCTCTGCTTCGCGTAGAATAAAGTATCCGCTAGGTCGCCTCCTGTTTGCTTTCTGATCCGATGAAAAAGCGTTGCGCTGCATGGCAAGGACAAAATTCGGCTCGACATTGGTACGGCGTGAGGCAGAATCGATAACTTTGCCGAATACTTCCGCGAAAAGTAGACAGATACTTTCATCCTCCTCGTCCTTCTTCTCGGAGGTGGCTTGAAACGCTTTCCATTCGTCTTCGGACGTGATAAGACCTTCATCTCTCAAGGAAGCCACGACGCTCTCGACATCGACTCCGTCGTGCAGTGGAGGAAATAAATAGTTCAGAAATGATTCTACGTCAACGACCGGGATGCTGCAGCTCACTTCCCCCCGGTGGTTGCTACGCATCTCTTCGAGTGTTGCTTTGAACTCGTCATGACCCCTGGTGGAGGAAGATTCGGGGGCAGGGTAGTCCTGTCCTGTAGATGATCGAGAAAGAGGCTGCGCAAAGGATGAACGAGTCTCTGTCGCAAGCATCTGAGGAGTTGGAGACCCGGCACGGACCTGAGCAAAGCAGCTCGCTGAACGTATCATGAAGGTTGGGGGAACTTCGGATTCAGAACGGTAATGCAAGCTCAACACGATTGTCACATCACGTGTATATCTATTGTTTGCTTGTCACGCGACATCATCTGACACGGAATGTGATGAAACACGGGGACTGCTCAGAACCATTTTTAACTTGTTTGTTTGAGGTTCTTGTGCTGTTGACTGAATTGTCCCGTATGTGATTCGGGAAACTGCATGGCCGGGAACAAGACCACATGAATTCGGTATTTATCAAGTCGATGCAGTATGGCGCTCAAACTCATTCTCGAAGTGAAGTGAAATGTGAGTTTAGCCCTCCTTTCTTTCATAATGATCTGCACGATCCGAAATTACAGTGGTGGATCACCATTGCAGACTTAGAAGGATGTCGAACTGGAATGTAGCACCAGGAGATCTGCAGCGCGTGGCCCTTCCCGGGACCCTGAATCATTGGAGTTCGAACGCTCTTTCTGCGGAACACTGTTGAAGATATTACAGTCCTATGTGCGACTCGACTTTTGTTTCCGAACATTCCCTTTATTTGTCCTTTTATCGATCACGTGCGAATTTCCTTTTATTTTCCTTTCCCTTTCACCTATTATGTCACGCGTGGCTGACACAGCCTATATCAACAACTACTGCGCGCGCCACTCACCTCAGTCGTCTACTACTACTACGACTGAAGTGAGTATATTTTCTATTGTTCCATTCTCCCGCAATATTTACTGTATTGTTCATGTAGAATTGTAAAAGGTGAATACACACAGAGTCGTCTACTACTACTATGACTGAGAATTGTAAAAAACACCTGGGACCACAAGGAAAGGACGTCGAAGATGTAAGTAATACGTGACAACATGGATTTCTCAATGCCTTTCAAGCATTAGTGCTGGTTGAAAAGAATATATTTGAGAATTCATCGAGACTAGATCGGACATGACTGAAGGAGCGCACGACAGTGACGTAGCTCCAAGAAGTAGCCCAATTAGTTCGAGGTTAGTCTTGGAACGTCTGTATTGTCTTTAACTGGCCGAGATAGGCTGCTGCAGTAGCAAAAAAACTCTTATCCGTCTCTAGGTGGACAATTGGACACCGATACATCTTACAGATAACACTCCGATCCCGATGTAGAGTCTCGCTATTTGGAGACCTCCCCAAAGTTATAGGCCCTTCACTGATAAGTGGGAGATGGAAACTGGTGAGTCTTTTTCATTTTTGTCCTCGCTATGCTTCTAGAGATAAGGTTGCATAGCTGTTTAGAGAGATATCCTCATGAACCGCACATTTGTGAAGGTGCTATCTTGCAATAGCTACCGTGACGTATCAGCGCATACCCGAATACACACCGACCCGCTCATTTCTTATCAGGCAACCTGCCGAAGTCAAAATTAGAAACGCTGTGATGCCTTACGTGAGAGCGGCACCTGTGGCAATCCAATCCGTGCCCCTTGTCTCTGACTTTGAATATGAAACGTGTATACATCTTCGAAGGTCCGAAATTCGTCCAAGCTAGATCTGGCATACCTGGTAACATACAGTATTTATTTCAATAGGTCTAAAAATGTTTTGCTCGATATCTATTAACCGCGGGACCTGTCCCGTCCCGCAAACTTGGCAACTGCGCGATCTTCTTTCCGACTGCTGTGGCTATTGGAAACACATCACCTCTACCGTTGGACGTTTTCAAGCTTCGTTTCTATATACTTTCACTTGTGAGAACAGTTTTTTTAACCGATCGAGAGTACATTGAAGAACAACAAAAAGAAAGTAGATGTGCGAACAGTTAAGTCTTTCTGAATAATTCCGATCCAGACCCAAGACTAAAATTCATTGTTTCACCCAGTTATGGGATACTATGGCTGATCACCTTCTATTCCGTCCCGACGTCTGAAGTAAATTTACACCTGCAATGCTTCACTTTGGTTTTCCTCAGAGGCCTTTGGGGAAGGGTTCACTTACCTTTCCAAATGCAACTGAATCGGACGCATGGAACAACGATCGTCACCCGTGATATCCTGTATGTCGCCATCGTCGTCGCTAAGATGTAGATTCCCAAAGCCCCCGGCAAGCTCAGCCTGGGTCTGTTCCTGTTCGTCTACGTCTACGTGGGCCCCAGTAGACTTGTGTGGTACCAATTTGATACCAATAGCCTGCTTTCTACACTCTTCAAAATGTTGCAAGAATACGTATTGCATACCCTCAAGCATTTCCCATGACTTCTTAGGGAACGCAGCCTCGAAGTCTATGTACTTCGAGATCAGCGCTGCGCGAAGATGGTTGAGCTTAAACGCAACCAAGGAAAATTTCCCTGCCATCCACTGAATGGACTTCAGGTAGTCCGTCGTGTACTGTAAGAATCTACCACGCTCCTCCGTGATGATACCGCAAGGGAATAGTTTCTGGATAAGTGATTCTCGAAGATCATCTTGATCATTTTCATCTTCCTCGTCTTCCTCTCCATCCTCATCGCTATTTTGGTCATTTTCGACTGATCCGTCGCGGTTGAAGAATAACAACCATACTGCGACCCACCACAATGACTCCAGATCGTGAAGGCCGTTGTGGAAGAAAGGGAGAACATTGGTGAGTTTCTCGATTCCGAAGGGTAAGTCTGTTGTGATATCCGGCTCAGTGAGATGTATAAACATGTTTTTCAAGACCTCATTCGCAGAGAACTCGGGTGAGCACTAACCCTAAAGTAAGTTTAGAAGAATGGGAGCTCACTAAAGAATACTTACGGAACGGACCTCATGCGAAACAGGAGAATCCCTATGCTTTGCGTATTCAAAATCACCAATGAGCCCTCGCCCATCATACCAATACAAATTCCCCACACTTATATCACGATGCAGCCATCCACACCCGTGGATCCAATAAAGTACTGTTAACGGCAAATAAGAATAATACCTGATATGTAGATAATCTGTAGTGCATACCTTTAGCACTGTCTCTCAGGACAACAAAGGCATCGGACAGACAACGTATTGTATGGAGGCCATAGCCTACCTCCTTGAAGACAATTCGGTAATGCTTCCTATGATGAAGTTGCTTTCGGCGCGCATGTAAAGGAAACCTGTCTTTCGGTTTGCGTTTACCACGCGCTGGAGCAACCGAATCACTCGCTGCAGGCGGCCTGTTGCCTTTTGTCATGTTGTTCTTGGTCGACGGAGCATGCGCCTTCAAATTAAAGCCTTTCTTGAATTGAGGAGCATATCCACGCATTATAACCCGGGTTGTATGATCTTCTTGGCTGTCAGCACGAACGAAACAATGCGCTACGGGTGTCAAAACATGAGGTTCTGCCTCAGACCTCGCATCCTGTCCATATTTGGCCTCGATATCGTGCAGTATGTTCTCGTAAATAACATGTTCTGGATCACGATCATCTTCAATCCAGAGGTCTTTCAGTACGCCATGCTGCAGCGTCCGTTTATTTTTTACAATCCAAAGTCTTGAGCCACGGCTATTCAACGCATCTGCCGCAAAATCCTGGAGCATCTCCTCAGTCTCAAACAATTCCTCACCAACTTCAAAATTATATGTCCTGTCTCCATCGCCATTTATGAATGGAGTGATACTCTGATCCCAGCCAAGTTCCTCCTTTGAAGCATAAGCGAAAGACAGAAGAATTTGTATGAGTAGCTTTATCTCCTATGATAAAAATGTCAGTTTGCTTCGCAAAAAATCATATCATATTCTCACTTTCGTGAAATCAAATCCTTCAGATACAAGTGGCACTGCACGAGAGCAGAACCACAGTCGCATGGTTTTATTTTCGATGGTAATGCCAAATGTAAATCGCCGACACGGATCGAGAGCTAGGGTCCGTTCTATATTGAACACGATTTGGCTGATATTCTTTACAAGAGTAATCAGCTTCTGATTTGATGGCCAGATAGAATTACTTACCGCATCTCGGTCTGAAAGGCCATCTCCCTTCTTGAATTCCCAAGTGAAGGCAAGGTCGTGCCACCAACGGGGCAGTTTGATTTTGCTCTTCTCCTGATTAGACTTCTCACCCAATCCTTGCTGAGATTTGTCTGTCGTCCGTACTCTCCGTTTATGCTTCATTTCTTCCTGGTGTTGTAGCTCAGCCTCCGCTCTCTGAGCTTCTTTCTCTGCCTGAACGAGAATATTATAAGCATCTGGACGTATAGTACTGCCTCTATGAGACTTGGGAGGATTATCGGGTCTCGCACGTAGCACAACGGTAGGATCAACTCCTAAGGATCCCTTCGTAGCTTGTACGACTTCGTCGGCAATGATGCACAGCGCAGCAAATACAGTGTTTTCCGTATCTTCTGCCGACTTCGGTTCAACCTGGAAATCCTTCAGAACCCATGTTAGACGAGTGTCTGCATGATCATTCTGCTCCTCGGTAATTAATCCTTTGTTTTTCAAGGTTTCAAAAACGCTTTCAATGTCAACATTGTTCTTCAAAGGAGGGAGCAAATTGTTGATGAATGAGAATGATTCCTTATCTATTTCCACAAATGTGTAGTCCACATCCTTCAGATTAGACTCACGCATGTCGTCGAGTCCGCCACTCAGAAAACCACCTTCCAGGGTTGAATGGACTTTGGCTGGAGATGTAGTGCTACAAGGAATCGGTCTCGTATTGGGGGGAGTACGAGAATGAGCCTCATTGCGTGCATCCTCTACTTTGTTTGAGGTGCTTCCTAGCTGGGTAAGTTCAGGGGAAATAGCCGAGTGCGACAGCATGATGGCGAGAACTTAAAAGTACTATGCTGCTGCATGTGGGAATCCCGGAGCGTGGCTCGTTATCTCAAGCGCGGTATGTCACATCACGTTTCGTGACAGCAGGGTCGCGGCTTTCATGTATGTATTTTAATTTAATTTATTTTGGTTTCGCATCTGCGATCCACTTTTATTGCCTTAGAGTCCTTGAAGCAAACACAGTAAAAAAAAAAAACGAAGTAGACAACGTCTCACGGAGAGGCATATCAGATGGAGCCACCAGTTCCAACGAGCGACCGATATTTGCAACTCGAAAGGTACACAATACATATTATTTTCTCGCGATGATATGCATGGAAGAAACACCGGAAATTATCACAGGAACATGCGAGACATAAACCACCGTTACGATCTTTGAAATTTTCTTGAAGTGCACTTATAAGTCAGCATATTTCAAGCTCATACCTAAAGGCGCTTAGTAGAGATTTAGTTCCTAGAGGGTAGAGTTCGTACCTCGATGTGCAGAAGGAAGGCATTGGAGTCGTGAAATCGTCAGGATTAATGTTCCACACTCCTGTGAGGTGTCTTTCCTCTCTGAATACATCTATCATCGAAGATCCACGGACCCCCGTTTCTTTGTCTGAATCAGAGAATGAACTGTCGGGCGTTTCACCCTCCGAATTGTGCTCCAAGGAAGGAACATTTAAATCCTGGTAAACGTACTCATCGCTGTCACAAAACGACAGATGATGTTGCGGCGCTAAGGTCTGCGACAGGGCAACTTCGATCTCGACAGCTGTATTCTTGCAAGTGTCGAACACCAGCAAGAAGTTTTCGTGTATTCCCTCGAATACGTCCGTTCTGACTTCAGGAAGTTCCTTCTCGAACTTCTCGTAAGAAACAAACAGTATTCTGCGAAGAGCGTTGAGAAATCTCGTCATATCGCGAAGTTCATCGGGAACCCATGCAGTCTGTTCCTCGAAGACCGTCGGTGTCTGGAAAAATAGTGTGCGATCGGTAGGTGAGCCTGCAATGTGAAAAATCGCCTTCGCCGCCAATAATCTGTAGTAATCCTGCTCTTCGTCTGATAGATCACGACACACGCGGTTGAAGAAAAGTACCCAGGTGGCGATCCACCATATCGACTCCAAGTCGTGAAGATCATTGTGGAAGAAAGGGAAAGAGAGTTTCTCTACTACCTCCTTCACCGATAGTCCTGCCCAACTCGAGAGCCGAGCCAAGAGTACATCGTCATTGTCAGGAAGGTGATCGTAAACACGCCTTACGGCCTCGACAGAAGTAAAGTCGGGAGTACCCTTAGGAAAGGTAAGTAAAAATTTGGCTAAAAGCCAGTCAAAACCTACAGTTGGTAATTCTTTCGAGATGTCTGTGTTTCTTCGCTTAGCATACTCAAAATCGCCGATAAGGCCACGCCCATTGTATAAGTACAAATTTCCAGCACTAATGTCGCGATGGACCCAGCCGCAGCCATGTATCCATTTCATTACTACTCAGTCATTCAGCGATGCGCGTCTCAGCGATACACAAAAGACTAACCTTTTGTACCGTCTTTCAGAACAGTGAAGGCTTCCGATAAAGTCCTGACCCTGTAAAGATCCTGCGCAACCTCCTTAAATAGTACGCGATAATGTTTTCTTCGATAAACCTTCCGGCGATGCAGGCATCGAGGAAAAGGAGCCCTTAACTCGCGTCTACTCAATTGAGTATCTCCATTACTTGTCGCAAAATCGTCGATGCCAGTTGCTTTCTTAACTCTGATCTTGAATCTGTACTTCATAGAAGGTGTATACCCGCGCATCATGATATCGGTTGTGTGATCATGTTCCTCATTTATCGGGACGAACCAATGCGCAACGGGCGTCAGTAAATGCGAAGCAGCTTCTCGCCTCACGCCCACACCGTATTTCTCCTGGATTTCCGCCAAGATTGTTCCTCGTATAATATGCTCGGGATCTCGGTCCTCGTCCAACCAAACGTCTTTCAAGACGTACGATACCTGCGATCGTACGTGCCTCACTGTCCAGACTCGCGTTGCATGACTAACAAGTGCATCGGTCGAAAAATCTGACAACATAGATTCTGTTTCGTACGTCTCGTTTGCAATCTTGATGCGATACACTCGTTCACCGCTGCTTCTAAAGAATGGTTGCATGGTCGGATCCCAACCAAGCTCCTCTTTTGAGGCAAATGCAAATGATAGGAAGACCCGAGTGAGAAGCTTTACGTCCTATGGCAACCAGTCAGACGGTTCATCAAAAATTCGGCTTCTACTCACCGTGGTGAAGTCAAACGTTTCGCTGACAACCGGAGTGGCACGAGAACAGAACCACAACCGCATCTCTGTATTCTCGATCGTAATACCAAATGTGAATCTGCGGCATGGATCAAGCGTCATCGTCTGTTGTATGTTGAACATGAGCTTGCTAACGTTCTGTTGGCAGCACATTATGTGGTTAGGCATGGGCATAACAAGAGGTGCTTCCTTACCTCATTCTGTTCTCTACGATTCCTTGTCTTCTTGAATTCTGTGGTAAGTGCGATATCATACCACCACCGCATCTTCCTCTCCGGTTGTTCCGTGGATATATGCGCACGCTCTTCGGCTTCTCTGAGTATAAAGTATCCCCCCGGATGAATCCTGGCTTTCTGAGAGTTCGGTGATGCGTTGTGTGACAACAACAGAACAAAGGTAGGCTCCAGGTGAGCATCCGACGATGCAAACTCAATCGCCTTCCTAAAGATGTCTGAGATCGGCGCAAATACTAGTCCCTCCGTCCCAGAAGCACTTTCGGGAGCAATCTCGAACGCTCTCCACCTATCCTCAGTCGTAATCTGACCCACGGTTCGCAAAGAAGAGACAACATTGTCGATATCGATTCCGTCGCGCAAGGGTGGGAGCAAATTGTTCATAAACGATTCCAAGCTGATTTCCGGAATACTACAGCTCACGACTCCTCGCAAAANTTCCCGCGGTTCGCAAAGAAGAGACAACATTGTCGATATCGATTCCGTCGCGCAATGGTGGGAGCAAATTGTTCATAAACGATTCCAAGCTGATTTCCGGAATACTACAGCTCACGACTCCTCGCAAAATACTACGCTTCTCCTCAAGAGTCGCTTTAAAGTCATCGTACGAACCGGAAGGGACAGGTTGAGCAGCTAGTGGTTTGTCGAAGCGTTTCTGCCGAGCTGATGACTCCGTCTTCAGCATTTCTAATCCAAGGGTATGTACTCTAGTCAAGTGGCCGAGGCAAGTGGTGCTGTCCTGGTGGGCAAGAACTTGAAGGTGGCTCCGCTGAAACTGAACCGTACGTGACGTCACGAGTTGGCTCACGTCACTAAGATCAGCTTGACTTGTCACGTGGCTGCATGCATTGACCGCTTCGATTCTTTCAGTCATGTGTGGTAATACTAATAGTTAGTATATATTTCTCTGTGAATGCTTTGAAGTCTCTTGTGCTTTCAATATCGTAGTCACGGAATGCTCAGAACCTCCGCTTGCCCGTTTTTGAGTTCTTCTTTCACCAGAAGCGACACGCCTTTCTTCACAATCTCTCATTTTGCTTTTCGGAAGGTGTCTGCATATTTTAGGATTGCCGGTCCATGTGAATCACTGAGTAAGACGACAATGTCTATATATCAAAGGATCGTTCAACTTTAATTCTCACTAAGACCTAACTTTGTCCTTGAGTGCCTCACTAGTGGATGGCATTCCCCGGATCCTTGCAGGTAAGCTTGTCCGCAATGTATTCTAATGCGAGGACACAAAATCGTCTACAAGAGACGATTCTACCTTCTGGAACTAATGTTGCCCCCTTGAGCGAGCCTATCATAAATTCCGTACGTATTATCCTGAGTCACTCATCAGTCAATACCATATTCCGCAAAATACCCTGTGCTCAATGTATACCCGATGAAGAATATGTCCGGCCTGAAGATCACGACTCGCTTCGAACTCTAAGCATTCAATTCCGGTGTCAAGTATGAGGGTATAATGGGACTGTTTCGTGCTTCCTCGTAGGAGACCTCGCGATGGAGGAGGTCATCATGCACTTCAGATGCACCGGGACAGATACGCCGAATGTTGTGACATAATGAGTCCTTCCTTCATTTTTCAAGGCAGCTACAACACTCTCAACATCAACTCTGTCATGCAGTAGTGGAATTAAGTAGCTTAAAATTTGAGCCAACATCAGCTACCGGAATGCTGCAGCTCACTTCCACCTGGTGGCTGCTAAGCATGTCTTCGAGCGTAGCTTTGAACTCGGAGTCGTACGAGCCTCGGCGGAGGAAGGTTTGGAGGCCGGGAGATCCCTCAGGTGGCAATGTTCAATAGATGGCTACGAGACCGATAGCATAGAGAGTGAAAGAGCATCAGTTGTGACGATCCGGAGAGTTGGATCCAGCATGGATTTGAGCAGAGAAGGTCGAGACGAGGCCAATGGCACGTGATGTGATGTGCCGTGTTGGAGTGTGACGAATGGTAAGATTCGGTCACACGAGAGATTCCTCTGGCACTCAGATCACACCGTTACTGACTGGATTAACCGTAGTATTAGAGTGATAGTCGAGAGGGAAGAATCCCTCTTACATTTGCTATCTACCAGCTATATAAACTAAACTACACATGGGGGAAACGTGAAAACTAAAGCTAACTAAATGCATAGGGTCGCGCTCACATAAGCTATTGGTAAGATACTTAGTCATATGGTTCCGCGCGTAACGTCTGCGTTACGCTGCGGAACCCTATGGAGGAAAGCATGGTGACGGTTACTTCGTCACATGGAGCCACTTCCAATGTCTTCCAACCTGTTTACTCCCTACACCAAACCGATGTTCATGATGAACGGGATTCGGTCACCAGACAGCTCTGCGATGCTGGAGGCTAGAGCAATCCACTCAGTATCGGTGCCCGCGGATTCGCCTTCTAATGTCCCCATCGAAACCCATGAGTACTTCCAGGCGACCCTAGAAGAGATGCATTGCAACCTGCGAGGAGACGTGAGCTGCAATATTCCGCAACTTAAACTCGATTCGTTTGTGAACAACCTGATTCCACCGCTCAAGAATGGAATCGATGTTGACGGTATAATAGACTCTTTGGAACGCGAAGGTTCAGTCATCGCCGGCGGCTGGAATGCGTTTGCAATCGCTCCGGCAAGGCGACGAGAGTCAGAGGGAATTGTATTTGCACCTCTCGCAGAGATATTTAAGAGTATAATTGATCTTGCCTCGTTGCAAACTGGCCTACAACCAACTTTTGTCTTGTCCCTACCACGACGTCCTCCGCAAAAAGCCCATGGAGGAAGATCACATCCGGATAGCTACCTCATTTTACGCGAAGCCGAGGAACGAGCACAACGCGCAGAGGATAAGCGGGACAAAGCACGATGGTGGTACGATATTGCTTTTACCATGGAGTTCAAAAAGAAAGCGAGTCTCAAGGATCGCAACGAGGTAAGATGACATCTTAAGTCGAAGTTTACCGTCTGAATGATTGTCTGTAGAATGTTAGCAAGCTCATGTTCAACATACAACAGACGATGGCCCTTGATCCATCTCGGAGATTCTCATTTGGGATTACTATAGAGAATACGTCGATGAGGTTATGGTTCTGTTCTCGTGCCACTCCCGTCGTGAGTGAGGAGTTGAAATTTACTACGGTATGTTATCGAGTATGTTTCGACGGCATCGTTCTGATCTGCTTGCATAGGATGCTAGACTGGTCACGCACATCTTCCTGTCACTTGCGTTCGCATCAAAGGAGGAACTTGGTTGGGACCCGACTATTCGGCATGTTTTGAGGGACGACGGTGAACATGTATACCACATCGACGTTTGCGGCCAAACTTATGAAATAGAGCAACTACTTTCGGACTTCTCCTCCGATGCGCTCGTTAGCCATGCGACGAGAGTGTGGACTGTCAGACACCTTGGATCAGGTGCATCTTGCGTGCTGAAGGACGTTTGGATTGACGAAAGCCAGCAACTGGAGCATGATGTCCGTGAAACGATTCTGCACGATGTTGAGGAGAAGTTTGGACATGAGGCAAGGCAAGAAATGGCCATGCATCTCCTTAACCCTGTAGCACACTGGCTCGTTACTGTCAACGGAAAGGATGATCACACGACGACGGTCATGATGCGCGGTTTTACACCGTCGATGAAACAAAGATTCAAGATCAGAGTGAAGAAGGCAAGGTATGCGAACCTTGAGGCTCACACTGAATCGTCTACATCAAGTGACGCAAGGTGCCGGCGAGAGTTGAGAGCTCCTTTCCCTCGGTGTCTTCACCGGAGAAAGGTATACCAAAGGAAGCATTATCGGATTGTCTTCAAGGAGGGTTGCCCTGGACATATATAAGGTAAAGAAATTGACGGACGTTTTCTCAGTGCTGAGAGATGGTGCGAAAGGTATGTATACACGCCCCATCTAGCCATGACGTGTTTAACTCGTAGTTCGAGTAGTACTGAAATGGATACATGGATGCGGCTGGGTTCACCGGGATATCAGCCCGGGCAACTTGTATTTGTATGACGGGCGGGGCATCCTTGGAGACTTTGAATATGCAAAACGTAGAGGGGCTGACGTTGCAAATGAACTGATAACCGTGAGTTCAGCCTCCCTGTCAGTATCCAGCTTTTATTTACCTCTTTGAAGGGTACTCGCGGATTCATTGCCAGTGAAGCTGCCGTGCGTACGTACAAACATTTGTCCGACAAACAAGACAAGGAACTAGTTGCTCTGCTCTTCGCGGAACTGGAAGGGAGCGCTCGAAAGCTTGTTCCCGAACTGAAATGCGATCTTGGCCCGCCTTTCTTCCATAATGATCTGCACGATCTGGAGTCGTTGTGGTGGATCGCCATCTGGGAACTTTTCGTTTACCGCGGATATTCGGAATTATGCAGATCTCTAAACGTGGAAGAAGATAACACTAGGAAATCGGCAGTGCGTGCACTTTTTCAAAATTCCGAATTATCCGGAGATCGCACGCTCTTTCTGCAAAACATCTGGGTTTATGAGGAAAGAACGTCGTGGATGCCAGTTATGTTCGGAGATATTCATCGGTTTCTCAACGCCCTCCGAGCCTTACTCTTGGCCAAATACAAAAAATTTGAGGAAGAGTTCCCCGAGGTCAAACCAGATATGATTGAAGGGACGCATGACAGTCTGTCGTGGCTCTTCGAGGCTTGCAGGACGTCGGCCGATAAGATCGAGGCGACCCTCGGGACGTCTGAACCGCCTTTAATGGGCCAGGATGACTGCCTTAGGAGCGATACGACATTGCCATCTTTGGAGCAAAATTCGGACAATGAGACATCCGAGAGTTCATCCTCCGACATTGATGTGGAGTTTCACTATTTGGCGACTTCTATCGAGGTGACAGGGCCTTCTCCAAGAAAACGGGAGTCAGACATCGATGAATGTTTCGGGCCTTTGCCTTCACTATGCGTCTCGAGGTAAGGTTAGATAACTGTTCCAAGGGATACCCTCATTAATCTCACTCCTATCAAGATATGATCTTGAAATATGCTGACGTAGCGCGTCGGTGTGTAATTGACTGTGCACTAATCCGCACTATTCTGCTATGTTTGATCATAAATAAAAGTGCTTGTATGTAATGTTAAAAGAGCATTTGTTTGCACAACTTTCGTAAAAATGTGAACGACTTCTTTAAAGCTCTGTTGCATCAATGCACTTACGCATGTTTCTATCTTTGGTGACATATGCATGATGTACAAGGTTCAGTAGGCGACTCAACGATTGCTGCGCATACCGTCAGTGAAAGGGGAAAGTAGTTCCTCAATCAAAATAGAAATGAGCGCGTTTGTGCATCCTCCAAAATGAAGGTGAGTATCGTTCCAATAAAGACGCAACATACAGCCTATCATGACTGACCAAACATGTCTTGTAATTCGCGACGTCCGATAATGGGGGTTTTTCCCTATAAGATCCCTCCAGTGAGTCAGACCAAGACTTGTTTTGTTTTTGTTTGGAGAAACAGAACCCTTTATGGCGATACGTATTGGTCAGCACCAAATTTGGGTACAAGACGTGACCTAATACATTTATAGTTTTGAGCCACGACCCACGATTTCCCTACCCTTGTTCTCACTCTACTACGATGAACTCTCCCATGGGATCTCGTTCAGAAGATGGTCTTGGCCCTGTCGATGACTATCACACGCCAGTGCACGATGTTTTTCGCCCAAAAACACCGATAAATACGAAAACTGCTCAAGTCAACGATCCGACTTCCCCTCCCATGCATCATTCCACCTCGGAGAATAAGTACTTGAGTGGAATTCCTGACAACATGCGTGACTGCACATTGAAGGATTTGGGTTATTCTGTCGTCGAAATTGATGTGGATTCGTTTGTCAATAATCTACTTCCTCCACTGAAAGATGGGATCGATATAGAGAAGGTCGTAAATTCCATGAAAGACGAAGGTCTTGTCACTGAGAGGAAACGACTCAATCGTAGATCCCCTCCACTGCAGCAACTCACCGACTTCTTAAAGGCACCTGCTTTACAAAAGGAAAAGGAAGAAATTGTCTTTGCCCCGCTCAGTGGAATTTGCGAAAGAGCCACAGAGCTGGCTTCTGCTGATCTTGATCTCGAGCCGACAGTATTAATGTGCATGCGTCCCAATCATGCACCAAGGTCTCATCGTGCCAGCTCAACTAGACCCGATGCCTACAACATCCTTCGAGAAGTTGAGGAGGCCCTCAGGAGGCAGGAGAAGGAAGAGAGAAAAGTTTCAAAGGCAAAGAAGGGTGAACCGGTTACGATGTGTCTGCCACGATGGTGGTATGACATCGCTTTGACCTACGAGTTCAAGAAGAACGAATTTGTCAAGGATCAGGACGATGTGCGTATGCCTTCTTCTCGCGTTCTCATCATATAATTTTTATCTTTATTTCTCAGAATAACAGCAAGCTTGTGTTCAATGTCCAGCAGACGATGGCTCTCGATCCGTGCCGGAGATTCACATTTGGAGTCACGATAGAAAATACAAGCATGCGTTTGTGGTTCTGTTGTCGAAGTATTGCAGTGGTCAGTAAAGTAATCGACTTCACAAAGGCAAGTTGAACAAGTCAATTACGAACACATCAACTGACCATGGTGACTAGGAAGTGGCATTGCTCATGCGAATTTTTTTATCATTTGCATTTGCAACAAAAGAAGAGCTTGGGTGGGATCCTACTGTCAGGCCAGTGATTGTCAACGAAGAACGAGTGTACGAAATCGATGTTGATGGAGAAACATACATCACCATCAAGATGCTCTCTGATTTTGCAGCTGATGCCCTGATCAGTCGCACAACGAGAGTGTGGCTTGTTAAACACCTCGCAACGGGGAGTCTCAATGTTTTGAAGGAAATCTGGGTCGAGGACGACTGCATTCTTGAACATGAAATATACGAAGCCATCCTACACGATATTGAAATATGGTATGGCCCAGAGGCTAGACAGAAAGCAGCTTTGCATCTCTTGACACCTTTTTATAAATGCATTGTTCGCATTAATGGCATGGAGGATCACACGACGGCAGTCATCATGCGTGGATTTGAGCCTCCTTTCGAAATGGGGTTTAACCTTAAAATNCATCTGGGTCGAGGACGACCGCATTCTTGAACATGAAATATACGAAGCCATCCTACACGATATCGAAATACGGTATGGCCCAGAGGCTAGACAGAAAGCAGCTTCGCATCTCTTGACACCTTTTTATAAATGCATTGTTCGCATTAATGGCGTGGAGGATCACACGACGGCAGTCATCATGCGTGGATTTGAGCCTCCTTTCGAAACGGGGTTTAACCTTAAAATTTATGAGCCGACTGTCAGTGATGACAAAAGGGCCGTGCAATATCCGGTGGCTAGCGATAGGGTAGCCTTGCAGCCGGACTCCTTCAAGTCCAGGACTTCTATACCATTTAATGGCCGTCGACAAAAACNTGGGGTTTAACCTTAAAATTTATGAGCTGACTGTCAGTGATGACAAAAGGGCCGTGCAATATCTGGTGGCTAGTGATAGGGTAGCCTTGCAGCCGGACTCCTTCAAGTCCAGGACTTCTATACCATTTAATGGCCGTCGGAAAAAACTTCACCACAGAAAGCATTACCGAATTGTTTTTAAAGAAGTCGGACACATTCTTCATACCGTGAACAATCTCTCCCAGGTTTTTCTTGTCCTGAGAGACTGCGCAGAGGGCAAGTATCGCTTAAGCTCCAAGATNAGAAAAAACTTCACCACAGAAAGCATTACCAAATTGTTTTTAAAGAAGTCGGACACATTCTTCATACCATGAACAATCTCTCCCAGGTTTTTCTTGTCCTGAGAGACTGCGCAGAGGGCAAGTATCGCTTAAGCTCCAAGATATTGACCACCTTCTGATGAACAAAAATAGTTCTAGAGTGGATCCATGGCTGCGGCTGGACACATCGCGACATCAGTGTGATGAATCTGTATTACTATAATGGACGAGGTATTATTGGAGACCTAGAATATGCGAAAAAGAGAGACTCAGTCGTCACGCATGAACTTCGCTCTGTATGTTTTTCACATACGCTCATCAGCACATATCTGACGCTTGGCTTTACGATAGTGTTGTCTTGACTTTATTGCTTGCGAAGCATTAAAAAACAAGTACCTACATCTTCCAGAGGCTGATGCTCAGGCGATACTAGAAGGGAAGGTCAGTCTTGCGCAAGTATGTGGCAGGGATAATCCCTCCTTCTTCCACAACGGACTCCATGACTTGGAGTCATTGTGGTGGGTTGCGCTATGGATGCTATTCTTCAATAGGGACGCTTCGGATGCAGTAAATGAAACCCTTGATAAGTCTCGCGAAATGGCAATGAACAAGTTATTTCCTCGCACCGACGAACATGAAGATCGTGCAAGTTTATTGGACTCTATGACAAGATATGTAGAGGCAGTAGGCTGGATGAACGGGACTTTTCAGGTGATCGGCAACTCTCTAAACATGCTGCGTGCGCTACTTGTCATCAAATACAAGTCTTTCGAGGCTACATTACCGAGCATGTCCTGGGAAACAATTGACGGGACACAGCGCATATTCGTCACTACCTTCAACAAATGCATGCAAGAGTCGTCTGGAGTCAATCTCATTCCCTACAAGACTACTGGGCTGAGATATGTGACAGCCGACACAGAAGATCAAGGACCCGACGTTGCTCTGAATGAAGCTCTCAGTAATGTGCACCTCGACAACAATGGTGTTGAGCAGCCATTGCTCCTGCATTTAGAAAGGCGAGTAGCCATTTAGTTGCAGGAAGAGGATATAAATGGTAACTCAAATACGTCTTACATAGATGTGATCTTAGTTCGGACGCGGAGTGGGATAAAGGTGCATTCACAGGGCATTGCACTATTCAGTAATCTGCAGGAGCTATTGCTGGTATGAAACCTTAGCTTTGATCTGCTCAAATGTTTATGGAATTATATGGATGGATTTCAAAAATGGTATGATTTTATTCCGCAGAATGTGCTTGAAGATCAGTAAGAAGTATGTTCTGTTGTGGATGCGACTTGTCGACCAATGAGACATTGGTTAGTGCTTCACTCCCAAGATTAGCTAGGCCATAGGTCAAGCTTTGGCCAAGGTGGCACACTCTCTTTGATCTTATCCTTATTGTGTGAGATTGAATGATGATTATAAGCCTCTAGCAGACTTACAGCTTCTCCTGAATTGTTATCGCATCGTTTTTCCTTCTTTACAATGCTTCTTGGAGCACTTCCACAGTTGCTTGACTTTACCATACTTAGTGCACCCTTTGTGTATGATTGAGCACAAGATAATGACTTACCTCTGAAAGCGAAGTACGCGAATACCCTTTGAACTCAACCATGGTGAACTCTGTTTGTCTGTTTTCGAGTGTTTCTTCCACCAGAGGTGATGTGCCTTTCTTCTCAATCTCACACTCGGATTGAGTTTGGGTTTCAGAAGATGCCCACATATCTGGGGTTGTCAGTCAATGGGGACCANACATTCGCAGGGCGTTGCACCATTCAGTAATCTGCAGGAGCTATTGCTGGTATGAAACCTTAGCTTTGATCTGCTCGAATGTTTATGGACTTATATGGATGGATTTCAAAAATGGTATGATTTTATTCTGCAGAATGTGCTTGAAGATCAGTAAGAAGTATGTTCTGTTGTGGATGTGACTTGTCGACCAATGAGACATTGGTTAGTGCTTCGCTCCCAAGACTGGCTAGGCCATAGGTCAAGCTTCGGCCGAGGTGGCGCACTCGCTTTGATCTTATCCTTATCGTGTGAGATTGAACGATGATTATAAGCCTCTAGCAGACTTGCAGCTTCTCCTGAATTGTTATCGCATCGTTTTTCCTTCTTTACGATGCTTCTTGGAGCACTTCCACAGTTGCTTGACTTTACCATACTTAGCGCACCCTTTGTGTATGATCGAGCACGAGATGATGACTTACTTCTGAAAGCAAAGTACACGAATACCCTTTGAATTTAACCATGGCGAACTCCGTTTATCTGTTTTGGAGTTTTTCTTCCACCAGAGGTGATGTGCCTTTCTTCTCAATCTCACACTTGGATTGAGTTGGGTTTCGGAAGATGCCCGCATATCTGGGGTTGTCGGTCAATGGGGACCACTAAGCAAGACATCGAGGTGTATGTATATCAATGGATCGTTCAACTTCGATTCTCACTGAGATTTACTTTGTCCTTGAGTACCTCGCTGGCTGGTGGCGTTTTATCCGGATCCCTGGAGGTGAGCCTCTCTACAAATCCACGTATTCTAATGTGAGGACTCAACTCTACAAGAGACGGTTCTACCTTCGGGACTTATGTATGGTATGTTTGCTCCCTCGGGTCTGGAGGCAACGTACTCTCAAAAACCAANGCCATGTATTCTAATGTGAGGACTCAACTCTATAAGAGACAGTTCTACCTTCGGGACTTATGTATGGTATGTTTGCTCCCTCGGGTCTGGAGGCAACATACTCTCAAAGACCAAACCGACTTGACATCGGAAAATAGACGTGCTTCAAATTGTAGTGAATGACACCCATAACACACCTTGCTCAATGAATATAAACCAATTGCACATTTCCTTCTTGGGTTTTCCATTGCTGACTTTGAGGTCCACACGCTTAGCATGGAGGGGGTAAGCCGTAGGGTTCCTGCTTTCCTCTGTTTTCCAATGTCGCCAAATCGTATGTTGGTTGGTAGCTGGTGAGTTTGTACAGTATATCGGTGCTGCCATGTGTTGTACTTTGCGCATTCAGAGCTTCAGTGCCGGACTTACATGAGCGAGTTGTGTTGCAAAGTGCGATGTACAGTGACTCAAAAAACTGATGCAATGATCGATGCTTCTTGACTATATTACAAATACTTCAGCCACACAAATGAAAAAATATGTCGCAGAAAGCTCTTAACCGTACCTTTCTAATGATATATCTTGCATAGCATAATTCATAAAATTGAAGAAGTTACGGGGTCCGGAAGTATGCAAATCATTGTATCAGNCGATGTTGCCATGTGTTGTACTTTACACATTCAGAGCTTCAGTGCTGGACTTACATGAGCGAGTTGTGTTGCAAAGTGCGACGTACAGTGACTCGAAAAACTGATGCAATGATCGACGCTTCTTGACTATATTACAAATACTTCAGCCACAAAAATGAAAAAATATGTCGCAGAAAGCTCTTAATCGTACCTTTCTAATGATCTATCTTGCGTAGCATAAGTCATAAAATTGAAGAAGTTACGGGGTCCGGAAGTATGCANCAAGACGACGAATAGACTCTCATACCGAAGCGTTCTTTTTGTAATCTATAGACTCGACATCATGGTCTCCGTTTACTCACTGACAAGTGTCCTTGATCCCAGCGCACGTACTCTTGATGATGAGGCCTAATCGTTCATCAGCATTGTAGCTGTAAGGGTTCGGTCACAGCGTCGTCTGTCTGAATTGACGTAAATAAAAAATACATCGTCCGGCACTAAGCGAGGCACATTTCACATTTTCTTACAGCTACTATACAGTGACTCAAAAAACTGATGCAATGATCGACGCTTCTTGACTATATTACAAATACTTCAGCTACACAAANACAATAAATACATCGTCCGGCACTAAGCGAGGCACATTTCACATTTTCTTACTGATGCAATGATCGACGCTTCTTGACTATATTACAAATACTTCAGCCACACAAATGAAAAAATATGTCGCAGAAAGCTCTTAATTGTACCTTTCTAATGATCTATCTTGCATAACATAATTCATAAAATTGAAGAAGTTACGGGGTCCGGTAGTATGCAAATCATTGTATCAGTTTTTTGACTTTCATATACAAATTCAGTACTTCACTAATAATTCNCTTCAGCTACACAAATGAAAAAATATGTCGCAGAAAGCTCTTAATCATACCTTTCTAATGATCTATCTTGCATAGCATAATTCATAAAATTGAAGAAGTTACGGGGTCCGGAAGTATGCAAATCATTGTATCAGTTTTTTGACTTTCTTATACATGTACAAATTCAGTACTTCACCAATAATTCATTTAAAACAGCTCACATTCCATCGAAAAAAATCATAATGATAGTCCTTCATAATATGCTCTATTCAATAAAGTTTCAGGGCACTTGGACCAGTTTTGCTTGAGTGGTCAGGTATGTCAGGTATGCAACAGAATACCAATTTAGCTGAGAATGGTCATTTTTGACACAAATCACTCTGTAGAAAATCAGATACTGATTGATTTTCTTTGAAACACTACATATNTTCATTCAAAACAGCTCACATTCCATCGAAAAAAATCACAATGATAGTCCTTCATAATATGCTCTATTTCATAAAGTTTCATGGCACTTGGATCAGTTTTGCTTGAATGGTCAGGTATGCAACAGAATACCAATTTAGCTGAGAAATGGTCATTTTTGACACAAATCACTCTGTAGAAAATCAGATACTGATTGATTTTCTTTGAAACACTACATATNCTCATACAAAATAGCTCACATTCCATTGAAAAAAATCACAATGATAGTCCTTCATAATATGCTCTATTTCATAAAGTTTCATGGCACTTGGATTAGTTTTGCTTGAATGGTCGGGTATGCAACAGAATACCAACTTGGCTGAGAAATGGTCATTTCTGACACAAATCACTTTGTAGAAAATCAAATATGGACCATACCTTCTTGAAACTGCAGATACATGGTCCTCAGGTATTCATTATTGTGTATTTATATGTATGTCATCTGAGCATGAACAGACAAAGCAAAACTATGCATTCAGTCAGATTTGCCCTTATTTTGACTTCAAAATTGAGTTTTTCTGAATAAAACCAGTATGTGGACCTTGACACTCACTCATTGGGGTTACCTAGGAGTAAATTATAGTGATACATACCAGAGGAATGCATATGTAGTGTTTCAAAGAAAATCAATCAGTATCTGATTTTCTACAGAGTGATTTGTGTCAAAAATGACCATTTCTCAGCTANAGGTAAGGAATCGTATGTCTTGTGTGATATCGCATGGCGACGGCGAATGCTGGTACGGAAAGGAGGCTATTGGCGTGATTAATGCATAACAATCTGCGGTTAAGGGAGATTGTACTCACTGTATCACTCGGAATACCTGAAATACGCGCGCACGAACAGGTCTCACAGAGGTGAGGCCGAGAATACATAGGAGGGTGAAAGCGATGATTCCGGTTACATCCTTTCTTTTCCTAATAATTGGCAAGCCATATGCGATATGATTTCGCATCCAGAGAAATCCGTGAACGGCCGCTGCAAGGATTGCGACACGGGAACACCAGCGATGCAGAAAATTTAGTTTTTCGTACCCAGACCCGAGGAGTATGGCAAGAGGTGAGTTCTTCATTGCGAGAAGGAAGATCGGGGGCAGTTGAGCGACGGCGATGAAGCCCGGACGATTTGGGTTTTCGATCAGCTCCGCTCTCAGAGTAAAGCAGGCGATAACGAGAACGAAGTAGCCAAGTATGAGAATAACTTCCAAAGAATTCAGATACGCGCAGAGTAAGAATGGGACGACGTATCCTCACTTTGACCGATATCTAGCTTGAGGAATGATATTGTCCATGTTGCAGAAGCCTTCAACAATGAAATCAAATTATTCGCCTTCCGTGGCTTATTCTCCTTTGAATGCGATGTCGACGCTTCTCTTCCAGCATCAACAGGCTCGTATGCATTGATGCTCTTACTTAACCCTACCAGCGCATCGCGCACGCGTCCTATTCGCAATGAACGAACAAAGCTCGGAAGTGCTAAAAGAATGAAGAATAGAGACACCGAGAGCCATGTGATAGTGAATCTGCGCTGGTAAATTGGATCTATTTTGTGCGAACTGTACAAAAAAAAAGGTATGTGAGAAATATACGTGGGCCAAGAGATAACGATAGGATAAGCCTCAATCCCGACGCACTTGTAAAATTGGAACTCGGGCGGGACACTAGGTGAAAGATCAGCCATGTTCGATACCTCTGGCCGTGCTAGCAGAGATGGAGGAGATAGACGGAANACTAGGTGGAACATCAGCCATGTTCGATACCTCTGGCCGTGCTAGCAGAGATGGAGGAGATAGACGGAAGAAAGCTTCGCCGAGCCGAGAATCCAGACCAAGGCGGACTGGCCTTATCTAAGCATTCCCACGATCGGTACGCCTCTTAATCTTCGCTGAACTTTGACGTGACCAGCTATGATACGTCTAGCATCGAGGAAAGGAGTGCTTTTACTGCCTGGAAAGAAAGAAATAAGTTGTTGGTATTCAATGGATTTAAAGAGAAGACCGTACTATCTGAAAGTCTACGCTCTGCATTTGAGTCCCATCAGTCCAAAAGTAACAAGCGTGGGTGCAACCAGACGTTTCGCGTATTATTCATTCCAAGGTCATGCAAATTTCATGTAAGTGTGCAAGGGTTAGAAAGCAGGTTGGCGAACCCGTGCAATTGTCACTGAGACCGAGAACGACCCTACGCTTAGCATTGTAACTAGATTGCGGCACTCGATTCTTCTAAGGGCTCAAATATGAAAACGCAAAAGATGGAGACGAGATGATCATGCAGTGTCTTCTCAGTCAGGCCAGAGATCTAAACGGACCAACGTGAATATAGATACCACAAGTGAGTTCGGCGTTGAGCGCCTCATAGATAGACAAGCGGGCCTAGGCAAGGCCTCAAAGACCTTTATTGACGGTGCAATCAGTTCTTCGGTTGTGGCATGTGCATGAGTTCTCTCTCTCGTGAGGTCATAAGCAACGAGCATCTGCACTACAGTAGTATGAGCTGGCGTAGAGAGGAGGAAAGGCGTCGGCGAGGAACATGTCGGCACGAGCCCTTTTCGCGACTAGATTACATCATACGACATCTTTTCGAACCCTCCTGTCGGCGAATTGCATTTTCCGACTGATCATGATCAGAGAAGAGAAAAACTGGCTCGTATCGATCAAACCTCAAAGGTCAAAGGTCCGCGTATCCATGATTTCGTCTTGATTGATGCAAAGACGATGATGAACTTTCCGAACTGTTCTTGATGCACAAGAATCCCAAGAAGATGGGAACGTGCTGAACGGCCGCAAAGCAACTGCACGCGAGGGACGTCGCTGTTGTTTGGCCGGCCTGAGAAAGTGAGATTTTATTGGATGTCAGCCTTAGTATTAGTCAGCAGTACCCCTAATTTGGTGTGTTCCTTCTTGGGTTTCGGTTTCACGCGTCTCCCTCGTTGTCTGTCTGGTTGTCGTCTCCCATTCCTCCTCCAGGCCCAGCCATACCGTCAATAACCAGTCCACTCCTTCTTCACGTCTCTCACAATCATCGAAAAAAATGCACTCTTTATTTGCAATTTCTCTCACTGCAGCAGCAGCAGCAGCAGCCGTCGTCAGCGCACAGAACGTCAGTACAATTTCCCCCTTTTCTTCGGTCTTTTAGCTGCGGCATTTGAATTCTCGGACGCCGTCCTCTGTGGCAATCTACTTTGTTTGCTCAGTTTTTCCGCGATACTGACAATTTAAAAAAAATATTCTTTTGTAGTCATCGTCCTCGTCTGCTACTCCAACTTCGACGGCCAGTTCGCTCATCCCGACCAACATCAGTTCAGGTTGCTCGTCTTTCCTGGAGTCGCTCAACTCAAACTCCACCCTCGCTTCCTGCATCGTCCCTGTCGTCAACGCAACTTCGGCTTTCAGCCCGCTCTCCAATAGCAGTGTCAATGCATCCTCCAGCGCGGTCAACAGCGCGTTGGGCACGCTCTGCTCTACGTCGACGCTCAGCTCTGGGTGCAGCGACGCCGACATCCGAGGACAACTGAGCTCGTTCTACTCCTCTTGCGGTGACGAACTTACTGGTGCATCACCCGACCAGGACGTGATTCGCATCTATGATGTCCTCTATACCATCATCCCCCTAAAGGACTCTGTCTGCAGCAAAGACGATAGTGGCAACTACTGTGTCACCCAGATCTCTGCGTCGAGCAACAGCACGGACCAGAGCTCGGCATCTGCGTCTGTCTCTGTTGACAGTTCGAAGTCCTCCGTCACATCGACGAGCCAGGACATATATGAGCTCGTGCAGAACAACCTCTGGTCCTATGCGTCCGATTCCTCCCTGAAAAAGCGAGGCTCCGAAGACGATGTGGCGGCGCTCATCCCGAACATCACGACCTTCCGCAGCACGAACCTGGCGTTCTTCTTCCTCACTGAGGACACCCCCTCCGACCAGCTCTGCACTTCATGCACGCGCTCCGTCCTCACGTCGTACATGACCTTCGAGCAGTCCGTGCCCTATGCACTAGGCATCGCGAACAGCCCGCTACTTGGCGGTCAGTCGGATTTGTACAACGCTATTACGAGTGAGTGCGGTTCGAGCTTCTTGAGCGGAGCTGTCCAGGCTGCGGGTGGTATCTCGGATGGCATCATCAGTGGCGCCGCTCCCCGCATGAGCACGGAAGGCGGAGTGTTCACCGCTGCTGCTGCTGCCGTCTTGGGTCTCGTCGCTCTTTTGTAAGCAACATGCAGGATCAGAAGAAATAGGGACGTATGGAATATGATGGGTCTACTTGAAGTCGGGTTCCCCCTTTTGTTGGTTTTCGCATCGGTATACTACACCATCTCTTCCGGTTGTTTATTGTGCACATTTGTCGACATATCGACATATCGACGCATCTTGAAAGCAAAGCAAATACTTATATAAAGTAAATGTTTTAATCCCTTTATTACAATCTCCCCCTTTTTTTTGCAATCACCACTTCGCTTCGCCTCGCTGTGCGGACGTTCTGCATTTAGGTTCAGATATTCTACGTACGATTCTTTTCTATCTTTTTGATATTTGAAACATCTTTTTTTTTTCCCTTGTTGATGCAAATGCATATATACCCAACAGTATAGAGATGGTGGTTGATGAGTGGCGGTACTGATGCAACGACTTCGCGATAGGATGCTACTCTTTTCAGTGTCAGGTCAGGAAATGTCGATTATGTCCTTCAAGTGTGGTTCCGACTTCAAGGCTTGTTGTTGACATTGTCCCGAACCATTCCTACTTAAGATTCCCTCGAACCATATTCAGATACAGAGACCAGAGACACTTTGTCTACTGAAGTAATGCCCCCCCATGCCATTCATTCCAATGGCTTTCGATCGGCGACCAGAGAAAGACGTAAAGGAAGCTTGGGAACTGGATCGTCCTTGACTCCGGGAGAGACGATCCCGCCGAGCTTCCATGCGAGTTCCTTCTCTTCGGGAAGCTCGAAGTAGAACGCAGGTATGAGGACCGCTAGAAGAGTTTCTGTGGCAGAGAGTTGATATTTCATATGGATGGGAGCCGCGGCGTTGGGAGGATTGGACGTACTGATTTCTAGGATGGCGAAGTTGAAGCCGCTAGGGTAGGGTGAGTAGGATGTATGTATAGTGGATACAGAGGGTGATGATGAACTTACATGCATGACCTTCCGCCGCCTAAGAACGTCATCCTGCTCAATTATCTTTAGCAGGTATAGTAGAAGGTGAAGTCAGAAGAACGCGTACAGTCCGGAATAAACGCCAGGTAATTTGTTGTTGGAAACCTTCTCGTTGTGGGAGTTTTCATGTGAATTCGTCTTGTTGTCTTCGTTTTCTGGGTCGTCTCGTTCTAGCCAGCGTTCTGGCCGCCATTGCTCTGCATCCGGGCCGAAGATGTCTGTGCGCCGGTTTGCAGCGTCTATTGCGATGATCACGTTTGTGTTTTTACGAAGAGGTAATGAGGGGATCGGTGATCGTCCATATGAGATATGGATCGGGACGGAGAGAGGGAGGATCGTGTCTTTTGTTGTTCTGAAGAGAGCTCGCTGGATGAGTTCCTCTTGATGTTATAGGATGACGAAGCACGTACACCCGATGGAGCATAAATACTGGTGGGTATCTGCGAACCAGCTTTGGTCAAAATGTTCCGAGAAGAAAGAAGGGATGCCAACAGTCTTAATGTTTCCCGGACTACGGCATCCAGGAATGGTAGCGTATGCAAAGTGTCGTAATCAAGATCCCCTCTAGCGAGTGCGTGTGCTTCGAGCAATTCGTCTCGTAACCTTGTTTGAGCAGATGGGTGCTCCGCGAGAGTTTGTAGGATACGTGTGAATGCGGCGGAAGTTGTGTCTTGACCAGCGAAGATCAGGGTCCTATAAAGAGTCTGAATCTCTCGCATATGAGAAAAGGTTCCGTGAGTGAGCATACGACATCTGCCCGAGAATCTCTTCGTCGCTCAGCTTATCTTCCTCTGTGGACTTCGTGTTTTCACGTACTATGTGAATTTTAGTGGACAGAAAGATGGTTTTGGCCTTTATACTTACGAAGAATGCTTGTGATGTCCCTCCCTTCGCTGATTTGTGCTCGTACAGCTGAGTCCCCAGCGTTCAGGCGTGAACACTTTTCAACATAGATGGCTCGCACGGTCTTGTCCATGACAGTAACGATCTCGCGCAGTCTCTGTACCCGTTTGATGGGAAGAATTCGCACTATGACACGACGAAGCCATGCAGGTCCGATGCTGCTAAAGAAAGGCAGGAACTGTCGGAGTATGGAGAGTCGGAATAAAGTCGGTCTTTCACATTGAACCGATGTTAGCTGTATGCGATCGTTTGGGCCACGCGAAGGCGGAAAGACGACCTACGCAAAGTTTTTGACTGACTCGCTATATTCACTTCTAGTGGTACTGTCGAGCGGGCCGAATGAGTATCCTAAGCCACCTTGTCCGATGATCTCTAGAGCCGTACGCTTCAGCCAATAGAGCATTTCAATCTCAAGCCGAGCACCGGGCCCATGGTCATCGAACTTGCGCCTCAGAACACCAACGAGCTGAGAAGATCGAATCGAGAGGAAGTCATGAGAACCGGTGTTGCTTAGCAGAATACCAGGAGAAGGAAAGATGCATGGAAGTGTGGATAGGATCAGCGTAGAGCGTGGTACATACCTCATGTGAAATGCGGTAGAAGATCGGTGTGAGTCCACGGAGGTGATGGACATTGAACACCGGGCTCAACAGCTTACGCTGCTTGCGGTGTTGCTCGCCTGTTCTCAGCGGCGGCGTCAGAGAAGCAGATGGGCTCAGTGGGGGCCATAGATGTTCCGAAGATAGCGTCATGGATTACTCACCGACGACAGCGACGATTCCAGGACCGAAGCAAACGAGATTCGTTCTAAGTTATGTTCAATACATCGTTCTTTCGTCTGTCATGTCCTTGAAGGTTACTCGCTTGGTAAAGAATTTGGACTCTTCATATGAATATTGATCCTCGATAATGATGTGCCGAAGGGCCTTCGGGTCTGAGACGTACAGCCTCTCGTCCTACGCAAGAGGATTCAGTTGATACTATATTGTGAGAAAAGTGTAACAAACCCCGAAAAGTCCATAAACCTTCACGACACCTCCATATTGTCTAACAATGTCACGATGAAACTGCCAACCTTCTTGGCTGAACATCTGGCCTAGATTCCCTGGAGATCGTAGAAGAATAAAGCGTCATTTTCGCTGCAGTAAATACTGAATTTTCGCTGGAGCGTAGAATGAATTAAGGCTTCTTCCGGAGAAGCTTCTTCATGATATGATGTGAATGATAACGAACACATTGACATCCGCACCAGCCAAATAAAGCATGCTTTGAGACCCACCCTTGACGAACGATGTCCTCGCAGGGCCTGGAATAACACGAAAAGATGAGCTGAACGCCATCCTCCTCAAGGCAGGAGCGGAAAACATGATGAGAACAGCTGTCAAGGGAAATACTAGATAAAGAAGAAAGCTGAGTGGCATAGCATAGAAGTTGGCAGAGCTTGATAACGACATCATAAGAGAAGAGAGCGGGCGACGTTGAAAGGACCTGGCGATAGCGGAGATTTTATGAAAAACAAACAATCCGGAAATAATGATCCTGTCGGAGACTCGGCTCCAACCGTAAAAACGCCAACGATGGATGCCGCTCAATCACGTCCATAGAAGTGAAGTTTTTCGGAGACGCTATGTAGGACGCGAATTGCCGTAATATAGTCTCTCGCCTATATAGACTCCACTGGGAGGGCACGAAAATGCGAAATTGGGATCCAGAGTAAAGGAACGATATGATGAGACGCCGCTTCCTAAGTTTAGTCGTATTTGCTAGCTGCTCGCATTGTCGTTGGGTGTTATATGAACGAACTTCATCGCGGGAAACGTCTTCGGGGCTGGTGTCGAGACCTTGAACTCACTAGCTCCATTGGCTGCATGTTTGTTCGAAGTCGCTAACAAACTTTCGTATTAATGAAGACCGTCAAGAAATGATGAAATGCGACGACGGAGAAGTCGGGCCTGTCTGTGGCTGAATCAGAGTAATTCCTGGCCTTGGTAAGTCGGTAAGCATGGGGACTCGGACTTGGTAGAACAGTGAACTATATACAGTTGAAATTGTCATAGTGCATTGAATCATAATGCATAAATCTTATAATGCATTGGGTTTGGGCTTCTCCCGACTTGGGAGAAGGAAAATTATGCAAAAATCTCGTATTGCATAATGCATTGCATTTTGAGTCAATTTATGCACTTTAATGTGCTATTTTTGTGAAATTTGTCCGTATTTGTGAATAATTTCTCAACATTAGTTACTATTATGTCATATTTCCGATCTCTGCCAAGTTCTTTCAGCTATGAATAGCTAATCTCTGATGTGATTTGTGAAATACTTTCATCATCAGCTTACTCATTTGATGCCAATTAGCCCCAGAAAGGCTAATTTCAACCAGAAAGAATAAAATTCATTATTTTACTTAATGTGGAAGGTTATTCCCACATAATATGTTGCATAAATTTCATAATGCATTAGGAAATGCCTTCTCCCGACGTTATGTGTTATGACAATTTCAACTGTATACATAACCATACCCGGTATTACGGACTTGATTACCATTTCCTTGCATATGCTCCTGCGCTATTGCTTGAGAAGAATTCGAAGTCATTAGCGTACGTGCCTTAGAATAGTAGAACGTCNTTAGTTACTATTATGTCATATTTCCGATCTCTGCCAAGTTCTTTCAGCTATGAATAGCTAATCTCTGATGTAATTTGTGAAATACTTTCATCATCAGCTTACTCATTTGATGCCAATTAGCCCCAGAAAGGCTAATTTCAACCAGAAAGAATAAAATTCATTATTTTACTTAATGTGGAAGGTTATTCCCACATAATATATTGCATAAATTTCATAATGCATTAGGAAATGCCTTCTCCCGACGTTATGTGTTATGACAATTTCAACTGTACATCTCTTACGGAAGCGAATTCTCACGACCCGACCTCTGCGCAGTCTATTGGTAGAACGCGGAATTCATTATTTGTAAAATGGGAGCATTTAAAGCAGGACTTGATGAAGGGAAAGGGTGTCAATAAGGACCAAATACAGTTTTTGTGGAATTCGGTTTGTTTACTTATCGCTATTCATTTTGGTAATTGATATGCGGAATGTGTAAGGACGACAATCCACCGAAAATTGGAGCATTCTTGGAAGTGCAGTGCTATTTTGAATAGTGAGCGGAAGAGAGAAAGAAGCTGGTGATAGTTTGAAATAGAGTACATAGAACATTGTTTTATTTATACGCAGGTCGCGGAAAGAACAGGGAAAAAGGCAAGCATTATAAGAATAAATACAGAGATTATTACACTTGGTCAATCATTGACGACCTTAGATCAAGGGGCATTAGCGCGGCCTTTCCAATCGGTGGAAGTTCGTACTCCGTTCCCCTTAGGGTTTGCTCGCTTTCCATCCTTTCGAGATCATCCGGGCCAAATATTGATTCTGACGGTAAAGTGCTTCAAGTGATCTCGTCAGGAAGATCGACAGACAGACAAAAAAGAAGACAGACCTGCCGAAAGAAGAGTTACGATCTCCGATATTCACCGTTCTCTCGATTGAAGCGGCTCTGAACTGTGATACGTTAAGCGGGTTGTTGGTCGCAGCGCCTTGCTTATCGTGACAGCGGAAGCCAAACAGTCGCAGAATGGCGACGAAGACTCCTTTATAGCCCTCTCGAGCTTCGTTGGTCAAGCCAAAGAAGCAGAAAAAGATTACAGCACAGACAGGAGAAGCCCATGCATTCCAACGGGGGCCAAAACGACGCCATCGACCCTCCATACTCCATTCTTCCGAAGAACTCGTGCCGATCCGAGAGAAATCACGATGCGCGTCCGTCCAATTGTACGACTCGATGGAACCCCTTAATATTCCATTCTGGACAAAGAGAAAGGCGCTTATAGGGACAGTGAAAACCGCATCGACGCAACCCAATGCGAGAGCACGATAATAGCGACCGAAGCTGGCCGCAACATCCGTCTTGCTTATGTTTCGTCGACGCTGTAGGTATATCCGTACAATTCTAGCTATGATACCGTCAGTGATTATGAGAATTTAGTGAAGTGCGGTCTACTCACCACAAAATGTGCACGATATAGACCCGATTATAAGCGGCCATGAATACATCAGAAGAAAAGCGGGCCATGCGTTCACGACGGACGGTAAACAACCGAATTCTTCAAGGATATTGTATCGGCGTGCTTGGATAACGTAATCTGCAGAGCCGAACCTTCAGCAATAGTCTCGAAATTTGATAGGCGTGTGACTGCTCACATACGACCATCTGAAGAATTGGGAGTCCTAAAGTCAGTCCCAAGTCCAATAGAATGGTTCTTCTTTTCTAAATACTCGAGCATTTAATAAATTGCATAGTCTAAGAAAGCTTGGATCTAGAAGGACTCACTTCAGCACGACTTCCCGAGAGAGGACATCGCAGGCTAAACATCAAATAGATTCGTCGAGTAATTGCCAGAGATGCTGCGGGGATTGCGACAGATTTGCCCACGTAGAAACGCGTGGCTTTGTTTCGGATGGAACGTGAACAGATCGTTCGGGAAAATATTCGTGGAGAACATACATACAGATATCGCACCAGATGGGCGCAACGTCATTCGCGTTATCCTTCCATACAATCTCGTTTATCCCATGAATGAAGCAGCCTAAAGACACCCATAGAGCATACATCCATGCACCCGTGTTCCAGTGAGCAATCAGCCAAGGAAGAGGAAGCAGAGGGAGAACGCCACATAAGAAAGAGATGATAGGTATGAGGGGATACGTCGGATCCATGCTAGCTTCGTATGCCAGATTTCACTGGCAGTGTGAGAGGAAGACGTTGGCAGCGCGTCGAGTAAGATTTAAGAAGCATGTTATGTTTTGTATGTAGATGGTCAATGACGGACAAGGCGGCTCTAAAGAGGCAACGATCGAGACAGTGAAAGTATCGATGAGTTTTCTTCCTTATTTGGTCGTGTTTGTATTCTCCATATCAGGTATGTCTTGTGTGGATTGAGCTTGCTTCAATCACTATCGCCTCACGATGATTATCAGCGTTCATTTCAAGAGGCTTTTGATTCAGGTAGACAAGGCTGATCGCGAGCTGGTCTCTAAGTAGCAAGGCCTAAANATGGATTGGATTGAGCTTGCTTCAATCACTATCGCCTCACGATGATTATCGGCATTCATTTCAAGAGGCTTTTGATTCAGGTAGACAAGGCTGATCGCGAGCTGGTCTCTAAGTAGCAAGGCCTAAAGTGTTATGTGAGTACAAAGTATCAATCCTTGGCGCCGGACTGGAGAATCCGTGCCGATCGTACTACATTTGGCAAAGCCTTACTGAATAGTCAGTGCTTTCAAATTGATAATTTGATGCATTGTCCGAAAACCCGGTAGCATGCTCACTGTGAGCTCCACCGCTCTCTGNAACTAGAGAATCCTTGCCGATCGTACTACATTTGGCAAAGCCTACAGTTCATTCTGAACAGTCAGTACTTTCAAATTGATAATTTGATGCATTGTCCGAAAACCCGGTAGCATGCTCACTGTGAGCTCCACCGCTCTCTGTCAAAAGGCAATCAACTTGAACGGTGGGTCTTCTTCATGACATTTCAAGATCGCAGTTGTCTGCAAGAACACCCACACAATTAGCAGCCGTGGTCGGTTTCTAGAAGTTTGCTTATTACTGAAGACTTTGATGATAGCCGACGGCAGTGGCCTTTGATGAATTTTCTCCCGCTGAGCTAGTCTGTGGCTCATGATGCCACGACTGATCCTCGAAGCGTTCAGTTCCCATTCATTCTTACGTGGCTTCTCTCTTCCTTCTTTAGCTCGACAACCGATCGGAACCATCCCTACAAACGAGACATGGATACTACACCAGGTGGACGCTTCAAAGCAAGCTTGTCTTGCTACCTTCCTATTTACGTCGTTGGATCGGAAGAGATTTTACGAGCGCTTCCTGTACATCTTTTGAGGCGAAGGCGTAATGCTCACGCGCTTTCCACTCCTCTGCTATTCTATCCAACGGCAGAGCCTCGGGATAGGTACGGAACTTTCAAGCCCAAGGCACCGTCGCCACTTCGACGTTCCGCGGTTTCGGTAGAACAAGATGTTTCCGGAAGCGCGGGCGACCGCGATGATCTTGGGCGCTCTGGTGCTAGCCACAGTCTCCGTAAGTCCTTTATCGTCGTCTCTACGGCGTCATGCGCCATGCAGCTCACATCTACACGGTTCGGTAGCTCGCAAAATGAAGTACGATTCATTAACCCAACGCTTGCCGGCGAACCAAAAGCAGGCCCGCGCTTTTCAAAGGAGATGCCGTAAAACCGCGTATACTTTCGTCACATGTACACCAGATTCTCCTGAAGCTGCTAGTGGCAGCCGAGGAGAATTCTCTTCACCTCAGCGCAATACCGAAAACGGTGTCGGGTTGCCTGTCAAAGCAGCAAATGAAGTTTCCGTCCTTCGCATGGAACTCGACAGAAGACGAGAGCGAATCCGCGAGCTTCGCAATCGACTCTCGAGACTTGAGTTGGCGGAATGTCGATCAGCCAACATAGAAAGAAGAGCATCAGAGCAGAAGGATAGACTTGACAAGGCCCTCAAGAGACGGAGAAGTACGACTCGGAAGGGAGTGTCACATCAGTATAAAGAAAACGTAAAATAAGTACTCGCGGGAAAATTATCCTAGACGTTTAGTACTATTTTTAGTACACATTTTGTGTTTGGCCGCGTAGAATGTGATGGCCAAAGTTGTAATAGCTAATCGTCCTTGTGCAGTTATATGGCAACCTGAAGGCAAGGACGAGTCACCGGGAGGCTCAAGCCCAGAGTGTGACAAAAATTGACGCGTAGAGTGACTTAGTCACAACCGGGACGCGTTCATCAAAAGCGCGACCGCGACGAGGACCCGGGTCCCCTCCTTCCTTTGTCTCAATCACCTTTCAAGGCAGGCAGGCCACCGCCGGTTGTCCATACGGTCTGTGCAAACATGACCGTGATACTGGATAGGAAGGCGTTGAGGAATATTGCAAGAAAGACGCTTGGACGCGGAGAAAACGATGAGCAACCGATTTCAACAATTTACACCGCCCATTTGAAGCATTTTCTGGCCGCGTACCCGGATGAACAGAACTTCACAATAGATCTCGACAATGGATGTAAGTTCGCTGGCTTAATATACTAATCTGCATTGACTTCAGTTGCCAATTTCATAGATGGTTCGGTATACTGTCGTGTTTGTCATCGCAGACTTCCGCCTGGCGACGGAGAGCCAGAAGAAGATGGGAAAGACATATTCGGCGCTATGAACAACTTCGAGGCATGCGCTGTTCTTCTCGCATTTTCTGATGTGCTCACTGCTTGCTGTCTGTTAGGAGCATGTGAAAACGTCTACCCACCAAAGTAGGAAGGCAACGGCGTCGACTTCAGTGGAGCCACCCGGACCTGTCGCCAAGGCGCTCAGGCAAACAAATGCAACGCCTGGACCAAGCAGAGCCCCGAGCTCATGCCTCTTCATTGATCTTACAGAGGACTCACCGGAGCCTATCCGATCGGGTAGTTCCTCGAAACCAAGAACACCAGACGTCGACGAAGACTACTTGCTAGCCTTGAAGCTCGATGAGGAACTGAATGGCCACCGAATGGAAAGTAACAGGCCGGAACGACCAAATGGTGCCCCAGCCCTTGAGCCGATGGACGTTGACGAGATACTCGGCGGCGGCGCAGTGTCAAGGCCAAACAATGGACACCGCGGTGCCTCTGTTCACGCAACTGCTCTGCATGGGCCTGAAGATGTTCAAGATGAAATCCCGTTTGACGAAACGTATNTGGACACCGCGGTGCCTTTGTTCACGCAACTGCTCTGCATGGGCCTGAAGATGTTCAAGATGAAATCCCATTTGACGAAACGTATCATGCACATATACTAGGACTATTGAGGTCGTCCGGCGACAGTCTTACCTCATACAAGTTATACAAAGAAGGTCAGGAATGCGTTTATTTGCCCTGAATATTTGTTTTATTGACGTACGTCCAGACCCTAGTACGATCCAGATTCGCTGTCTCACCTGCCATTTCTCGGTCGCTTTGCCGGCTTCTGGTTCCTTTGAAACAGCTTTTAATGATATCATGGAAGGCTTCGCTGCTTATGGCGTGCGTCATTCTTTGCGAGCGATTTCATAAATACTTACGTATCATTCTAGGAGCATCTCAAGACGCCTCACCATATTCGCAAGAGACATGAAGCATCAATGCAGGCCGCTGGACAAGATTTGAATTCCTACCCGATCTCTCAACATTCGCACTCTCAATCATGTACCTCAATGTGGTCCGACAGCTCAAGCTTAGGAAAACGCAAGCTTCCTGGAAGCTGGAATGAGGCTGATGAAGCAGTCTCAGCTGGATATCCTCCTTCGTCTAACTCTTTCAGTCATGCGCAGCATCCGTTCATCTCTGCAAAGGCTATGCAACAAGCATTAGATCATTTACCGCAACAAAGTAACTCAAACATGGATTATCACTCTAATCTACCGGTTCCTGTCGTTTCGAATAATCATCAACCGGGGTCTCCAGGTCTAGAAGCTGAGCGTAGTATCGCGATCCGCCGCTTTCAGGAATTGCAAGCAGCAACAATGGATGGTTATGGCTCGTACAGAGGTAGAATGAACTCGGAAGACTTTAATATAAACTATGATGACGGCGAGTCCTCGGCAAGGATTGATTGTGGAGGCGGCGACATGGATAAGCAGTGCGTTTGTCCTTTATCTGCGCACTCTTCCAGATGCAAATGCTGATGTGCAATCTAGGTTCAGGGAATTCATGAATCAGGCTTTGGAGGAGTTCAAGGACGTCGCGACCGTCGCGGAATCCCAGAACAAATTGAAAATGCGAACCGAAAACGATCTCCTCAACGGAATGGTAGTTCGCCTTCTTCCGCATCAGATTATCGGGGTAGCATGGATGGTTGATCAGGTTAGTTTTCCTGTCTACTCAGCGTTCAATACTCGGCTGATATCAGGACAGGAAAAAAATGAAGACAAACTCGGCGGAATTCTTGCAGATGCTATGGGTTCGTTTCCATTGATTCGTTGTCAATGACGATGGCAGAACTAATCTGTATTCGTTTGCAACTTGCAGGCTTGGGAAAGGTGCTCAGCGCAACCTTCTAACGTTCCCCATCTTGACTGACTCTCACTCGACATTATTATAGACTATCCAAATGATTGCCACCATGGTCTTCGACCGTCCTCCTCCTAGAACAGTGGAATATGATTTCTATGAACGTCGCCACCTAGACAAAGGGAAAGCCAAGGAAGTTCAGCAAGAGCGTAAAACTACCCTGGTACTTGCTCCGGCTTCCCTTTTGCAACAGGTGAGTTGATCTCTCCATTCGCCAGACTTTCAGCTGACTCGTCTCCGAAGTGGTACGAAGAATTCGATGATAAAGTTGCTCCTGGTGTCTTCCGTGTACACATTCATCATGGAAAAGACAAACTCAAAACAGTGAAGGAAATAGAAGAATACGACGTCAGCATTCCTGGTAATCCTTTGTTTGTAGAACCAGTTCCTGACATTTTTATAGGTCATCATCGCTTCTCACCAGTCTGTTGTAATGGACTTTCCGAAGGAAAAGAAGGACTTGACCAGGCAAGACGACGACGATGAGGATTCGTCAGAACAAGATACACCTGTAGCGAACAGGAAAACCTTGTTTGTCTCGTCGACTTGCTCGATGTGATCGGTTACTAATTCTTACTTTAGAGGCCCACTCGCGAGAGTTCAGTGGCTACGAGTTGTCATTGACGAAGCTCAAAACATTCGCAATAAGTCAGTAGATCCTGATGCGGGTATTGACGGACATCTCTTGATCTCGGTATCATCATTAGGTCTACTCGAACCAGTACGTGCGTCGCGAAGCTCGACTCTCGCTATAGATGGTGTCTTACCGGGACGCCGATAACCAATACACTGTAAGCGGACTTTTTTTTAATCACTCACAAGCTATCAATGATCACCTGAATATTTTCAGCGCAGATATCTATGCCTTTATGCGGTAATGTCCTTTCAGATTAAATAATATAGACCTGCGGCAGACAATTTACTTATTTTCTCAGATTCTGTCGATTTGCTCCTTGGAATGACTGGAAACTTTTCAATGAGAAAATCGTAAGCGAGTCATGCACCGGGACAGAAGTACTTATTGATGGAATTGCAGGCCAGAGTACAGAAAAGAAATCCGAACCGTGCAGGTACGTGCTCCGTCTTAGGGTTCGATCCATTCTTATTGGGCTATCAGGTCAGAAGGCTCAGGCTGTTCTGAGGCCCCATCTTCTAAGACGCACGAAAGATAGCAAATTGGTATTTGTCAGGATTCTTGTGTAAAACGGGGGGACTCAATGTTTGTCTAGGATGGCAGACCGATAATTCGACTCGGTCCAAAGACAATAGATATGATAGAACTCGAGTTTACTCCCGAAGAACGTCTAGTAAGTTCTTGGCGAAGTTGACTCGTCAGAGCTCTCTTAACGAGAGTTGCAGATCTATGAAGGGCTTGAATCACGCCAAAAGAAGATCGTGTCCCGTTTTGTGAAGGAAGGGACAGTCATGAAGAAGTGCGTGCAAACGAACCACGTGTTCTTAGTTCTGACCCTCATTTGCGCACCACAGCTATTCATTTATACTGGTCATGATTCTACGTTTGCGTCAACTATGCTGGTGAGTCACATCCTCTGTAGATTATTGACGAACTAACCTTCCCTACTTCAGTCATCCAAAGTTGGCCACAGTAAGGAGCTTCCTTTAAAAGACGCAATGTCAACTCAGTTTTATCTTTCAGACCGAAGCGGAATCCGAAGAGATGGACGTTGATAAACTAAAGATTGAGCTCGCGAAGGCCACGAAAATCATGGGGCCTCAGAAGGTTGAGGAGGTGCGTTATGGATGATATGCTATGATGAATATGAGCTGACCTTGTCGGAAAAGGTTAAAGAACGGTTTGTCAATCTTCCGGCACTAATCAGATTGCACAAACTCAGGTAAACTCTCTCATCTAGCTTCAAATCCAGGGTTCTGCATCGTATGAAGGCTGAACTGGGGCTAGCCAAGCCCGAAGATGATGAATGCGCTGTTTGCATGGAGCGTGAGTTTATATCCCCTGATTTGAGATACTCATCTGATGCATCGAAAAAGCGATTGTCGAAAATCGGCGCATCACTAGCTGTGCACATGAGTTCTGCTCAGGTTTGTTAGTTAACCTATTTGTCACAACTGTAATTGACTTTTCTCGCGCAGTTTGCATAAACGAGGTACTGCAGAACAATATAGGAAGAGAGTGAGTTCGGATGACTTGCATTTTCAGATAGAAGCGCTCACCTATATCCTTACAGTGTTGAAGACTCGGCTTTATGTCAGTGAACTATAACTAAAGAGCACGTCACATGCTGAACAATCATGCAGGCCCACTCTGCCGTGCTAAGATCGATGAAAGTCACGTATTCGTAGGAAAGATCTTCGAACCGTCTGCCGAGCAGTTGGATGAACTTGAAAAGAGTTTGCCGAGGCCGGCTTACGGTTCTGAGCCATCGGCGAAGAAATTGAAAGTCGACGGTTCTGTGGAAGATACCGTCTCCGGAAGGGACTCGATTAAACCGCTCAATGACAAGTTTGAACCGAGTACGAAGATGCAATGCATGCTTGAAAGTATCTTGAAATGGAGAGCGGAGTGTCCTGGGGATAAGGCCATAGTATACTCCCAGTGTAAGTATGCTCGCTTTGTTCACGGGACGCTTTATCTGAAATCGACTTTTTGCTCTTCTAGGGACAAGCATGCTCGATTGTAAGTCAATGAGAAGTATTGGAATGGGCGGAANCATAGTATACTCCCAGTGTAAGTATGCTCGCTTTGTTCACGGAGGGTTTATCTGAAATCGACTTTATGCTCTTCTAGGGACAAGCATGCTCGATTGTAAGTCAATAAGGAGTACTTGAATAGGCGGGAAATGATTGTCTTCCTACAGTGGTTGAAGCGTATCTGAAAGAATCCGGAGTCCAGGTCCTCCGTTATGACGGAAGGATGAACCGCCTGGCGCGCGTTGAGTATGTGGATCTGTTCGTGAAGATCAACTCCGTCGTGTTACTGACAGACAGATCATTAGCTCCGTTGCTAGGTTCAAGAAGCCGAACGGACCTCCTATCATGCTCGTCAGGTATGCCTCTATTTGCGGCCTCGATGGGGATGGGTTCACATGCTGACGACGGACGGTCATACCATACTTGTGTCTGTGACAGTCTGAAGTGCGGCGGAGTCGGGTAAGCCAGAACGATAACGATATCCTGCGTTGTGCGTATATACTGAGCTCGACGTTCCCCCGCAGACTGAACCTGACAGTTGCGAACCGCGTGATAAAGTGAGTGATTTAGATATGCTGCGTGGGAGCTGTGTGGTCTGACATGGGTGGGGGGGATACATTAGTCTCGACCTTGCGTGGAACTACGCCACTGAGGCGCAGGCGTACGACCGCGTGCACCGGCTTGGGCAGCAGAAGCCCGTTGAGGTTCAGCGGTTGGTCGTCCGCGGGACCATCGAAGAGAGGTGCGTGTCCTCTGTCCCGCGCCGGTCGTGCGGTAGGAAGGAGATTCCGTTGACTGTTGTGTGTGTGTTGTATAGGATTATACGCCTGCAGGCGAAGAAGCAAGGTACGCGTGATATTTCACTGCTAGTTTCAGAATGTACTGAGCCGGGGCGGGGGGGTGTAGGTTTGTCTGACGCCGCGCTGGGCGAGGGCACGGGCAACAAGCTGCGTCGCCTGACTGCGCGGGATATCGCGCAGGTGAGTCGCGGGCCGTTTGCGTTTGCTTGTAGGGCGCTGATGCGGGAAGGGCAGCTTTTCGACCTTTGAGGTCTCAAGAGTTCTTTCTTTTACCAGGCCAGGAATGAATGGAAGGGAAGGGAAGGAGTACGGGATTCGGTTCGGTTTAGACAGGACTGGACTGGACTGCGGAAGGAACTTTCTTGGAACGATCAGGCGGCTTCTTCTTGATACCGTAGAGAAGGAAAGGCTACTGTATATATTGTATATACGTAACACGGAAGGATAGAAGGATGTGTATTGTNAGAGGGAACGGGGACGTACGATGAGCGCTAACCCCCCGGCGAAGTTATCGCCCGTGTCGGCCGAGGCGTCGATGGCGAGAATGGTGTCGACGCCGCGCGCGCGGACGAGGAGCGGCTGGAGCGGGAGGACCTCGCCGTCTTCCCCGCCGTCGACGAGCCCGAGGAACGCCTCGGCGGAGTCGGGGAAGGTGGAGGGCGCGACGCCGGAGAAGGCGTTTGGGTAGAGCGAGAGGTCGAGCTCCGTCGAGGCGGGCTGTGGGAGGGCCTGCGCGAGGAGGGAGAAGAGCGGGCCGACGGGGGACGCTGCGAGTGCTGCGGCCTGCGTGGAGGGGTTACTTTTTTTGTTTGTTTTGAGGTGGAGGAGGGAAGTGGACGTACGGAGGTGTTGAGCTCGTTGAAGAGCTGGGAGGACGTCCCGGAGATGTATGCGAGCTGGTCGAAGCCTGTCACGCAGGAGCTCGTGTTGACCGTCCCGAGGAACTTGGTCGGCGTGAACGCAGAGAGCGTCGGATCGAAGGATCCCATCTCGACTAGTTGTAAAAAGTTACGTTACTTGTAAAATCGAGAGTGACGGGGGAAAAAAAAGGCGCATACATGGAGTGAACTCGAAGATTGTGTTGGTTAGCGGGACGGTGTCTCCTGGGATGATATTATTCTTGTCCTCGCGAGGAGAGACGGATTCAGCGGTGATGATCGGGAAGGGTATTTGGTGGTTCTTGAAGCTCGGGCTGATAAGTTGCAAAAAAAAAATCAACTTAACACTTTCATAAGCAGAAGTAGGACGTACAGATTCGGAATGCCAGACAGCAAGATCCCGGCCCCGTGCGTGGACTGCGTATCGTCAAAGAACGTGCTGGCGTGCGTGCCGTTGCAGAAATGGCGCGCGAGGAGGCGCGCCCAGACGTCCGTGATGGTGACTGGGAACCCTACCGCGCTCTTGCCTGCGATCTCGGCGATGATGCCTTCGAGGTAGAGTAGATTCTCTTCTTGTGCTGCCTCTGAGCTCCCTGCAGGCGAGAGGATGTCGAAGGGTGCGTTCCAGCCTCCGTACCCCGCGGGGTTAGTATCGCCGGAACCGAAGATAAGAGATTGGAAGGAAGGGAAGTTGGATTGGAGGAGGGAGGAGAGGAGCCATGAGCCGCCGGAGAGGCTGGAGAGGTAGGATGCGGCTTGGAGGAGCCCGCCTGTGCCGAGTGCGCTGCTGGACGTGTTGCGCGCGTCGAGCGCGTTGAGGACCCCTGCGCCGAATATGGCTGCGCGGTATCCTCCGCCGCTAACTGCGATTCCAAGTTTTGGAAATGAGGAAGAGGAAGAGGAGAGGATGGAAGAGACGTATGACGGAAGCGAGGAATTAGAGTTAGAGTTAGAGCTTGAGAGGACGTTGTGGAGGTAAGTGTTCCACGCGTCGGGGAGAACGGATGATTCGCGGGCGGAGATGTACGCGGACTCGTCGGCTCCGAGGACTTGCTGGGATGCGGATGAGCCTGCTTGACGGACGAGCTGGAAGTCTTCCGGACATGAAGTGAATTGAGGAGTGTAGGCTTGTTGGATTTGGAGTATTCCTGGAGGGAGAGTCTGTGCGGAGACGCGGAGAGAGAAGAAGAGCGACGCGGAGAGGAGGGATAGCACGAGCATTAGGAGCTATGATCAAGACGAAGACAAAGAGCGACAGCGAGTATAAGTAGCATACAGTAGGCATTCTCGCACGGAACGTTGATAGGTTGCGACGGCTATTTTTGCAAGAAGTGATGAAGTGATGATGATCTACAGGTACATTGCCTGTCACTGTCACTGTCCTGTCAGTCACAGCTTCGATGGGGACGGGTCCATTTTGATGTGTACACCAGTCGCAACCAATCGGTGCTGGGTCTGGTTCCAGATCTAGGCAGAGAGAGAGAGGGTCAGCCAGCCAGGGATGACTGTGTCAATAGAAGACGGACCTCGGACCGAGCAGACATCGCCCGTGCTCCCAGTGAAATAGTCGTGCTCACTATTCGCAGTCGATCCCCGCTATCATTAAATGTTTAATTTCAATCACACTCAAGATGATGACTTGACTGACACGCGTGCGGGCGAATGGTATACCACGTCCAGCACTTGCGACACCCCGCCCCTCCCGCCCCGCTTCAGAGCGTCCATGAGCGCGATGATGGGCAGCGTCGAGCACACGTCGATCAGATACGCAGAGCACCCCCCGTGCATGTTCCCGCCTCCGTTCACCATGTCTACTTAACACTCAGCACGTCTGACTCGTCACTATGTAGTCCTACATGTACGCACGCACCTTGCTCGACGTCGATCTCACACACGACCCGCGCCTCCGTCCGCTCCGGCTCCTCGCGCTTCCGCGCGACCTCCGCCTCCGTGATGACCAGCCGCCCGCCGATCGCGTCTGCGAACCCGGAGCCGCCGTGCATGAACACGCACAGCGCGCTCACCATCTGCTGCTTTGCGCTCGCGGGCGCGTTGCCTGCGATGGAGGCGTGCCGCGTGTCGTCGTACACGTACATTGGCGGGGAGGGGAGCGGGAGCGNCAAAGTCTTCAAAAACTCGGATGCGTACACATCCATTGCTCTTACTCTTAGGAGGTGTGTATTTGGGTAGGTCATGTAACCCGTGACTACACTAGCTTTATACATCATCTATACGAGATCTGTATTAAATTGCGAATGTATAACCAGCACTGGTTTAGCACGGACCATCTAGATGAAATAGGTTGTACATACATATAGATATGCATACATGACCTACATCTCTATGTGTAGGCCTGCATACATTTACTCTCTGCATTGTTAACAGGCTCTGCTGCCTCAACAGTTAGAAATTTTGTTTTCCACTTTTAGACCAATTTATAATTATATTTGATTAGAAATTATCAAAATATATGCAAGCTTAGTGGATGGTGGCACTGTACACAACAGCCTCATCTGAGTTGATAGACTTGCATGGCTCCTTGTCATTGAAGAAGTCAGGCATGAACTTGACAATTTGGGGTATACGAGTAGAACCATCGATGAGGATGATCTTGTGTACATTGGAATTGTCTATCTTGGAGTCCCGGATAATCTTCTCAACAGGCTCAAGCATGGAACAGAAGAGATCCTGGCACAGCTCCTTGAATCATTGTCGGCATACGTCAAGAAGATCTCTGACTTCTTCGTTGGGACAGTCATATTATGCTTGATAAATGCAGTTATGACACTGCCAGTGGTCTCAATACCAAGCAACAGAGGAGCAACATCGAGCAAGAAGAGGTCTTGGGTCTTCTCCAAGGTGTCGCCCTTAAGGATAGCAGCCAACAATCTTGTTCGCTTAGAGCAAAATGATCTGCCTGGGGACCTACNACATCGAGCAAGAAGAGGTCTTGGGTCTTCTCCAAGGTGTCGCCCTTGAGGATAGCAGCCAACAATCTTGTTCGCTTGGAGCAAAATGATCTGCCTGGGGACCTACGCTATTTGACTGAGTTCGGCCCCAGTCTCCTCACTCTGAGGAATGCCACATGGAGATCAGAGACAATAACACAAAGCGGAAGCGATATGACATACTGCATGTTCATTCATCACCATAGAAGTCGACATTGTACAGAGGAGTGACGGAAAGATTGAGATGAAAGCCTGCATAAAATTGGTCAGAGTTCAGACATGAATATATAGGTTGGGTATGCACTCAAATAGGGCACTAGTCNAAGCGGAAGCGATATAACATACTATATGTTCATTCATCACTATAGAAGTCAACATTGTACAGAGGAGTGACAGAAAGATTGAGATGAAAGCCTGCATAAAATTGGTCAGAGTTCAGACATGAATATATAGGTTGGGTATGCACTCAAATAGGGCACTAGTCAGACCTGGAGACACACCATAGACATCTTGTGCAATGATGGCTGTTAGTTGAAGATGATATAACTATGTTGATACTGAAGAAAAACATCCGTATGCTTATTGTACCGAAGATCTATATGCTTTCCAGTATCTTGAATCACATATTGCACTTGAGGGTNATTGATACTGAAGAAAGACATCCGTATGCTTATTGTACCAAAGATCTATATGCTTTCCAGTATCTTGAATCACATATTGCACTTGAGGGTATTCTCTTGATCCATTCTGCACAAGCTCTTATAAGTATACGATATTGTATAGAGTCACTGTCAAACAATTTTAAATCACACATCAACCAAGATGCTCTTCCTACTAACCTCTTTCTTGGTACATGAGAGGCATGATGATGCTCTTTGGTGTAGCAACTTCATCCAGTTCCAGATTTGGGTCTCTGGTGATGACAGTATATGCCAAAAAATCAATACATTTCCCCATCAAGTTACTATGTAGACATCCATGACAGCCTCATCTGGGTTGACAGATCTGCATGGCACCTTGCTGTTGAAGGAGTCAGAAAAGAGCTTGACAATNATGGCAACTTCATCCAGTTCCAGATTTGGGTCTCTGGTGATGACAGTATGTGCCAAAAAATCAATACATTTCCCCATCAAGTTACTATGTAGACATCCGTGACAGCCTCATCTGGGTTGACAGATCTGCATGGCACCTTGCTGTTGAAGGAGTCAGAAAAGAGCTTGACAATACAGAGGATATGGGTGGAACCCCTGACAAGGACCATCTCATGTACATTGGACTTATCGACCTTGGAGTCCCAGAGAACCTTCTCAACAGGCTCAAGCATAGACCGGAAGAGATCTTGATATAACTCCTCGAATTATGCATGGGTGATTGAGGTGTCAAAGTTGATACCCTCATAAAGCAAAGCAATTTTGATAGTCATCTGCACTGCCAATGACAATGTACGCTTCGCATGCTCACAAGTAGTACAAAGTTGGTGAAGAGCACGAGGGTTCAATGAAAGATCTAAGAAAATCAGTGTCANAAGGTGTCAAAGTTGATACCCTCATAAAGCAAATCAATTTTAATAGTCATCTGCACTGCCAATGACAATGTACGCTTTGCATGCTCACAAGTAGTACAAAGTTGGTGAAGAGCACGAGGGTTCAATGAAAGATCTAAGAAAATCAGTGTCAATATCATGATTGTATGCTATTGGAATGACTTAAATTACATACCCTTCTTGTTCTTGTGCTTAAACTCCTGAATGAAGTGGTTTATGAGGCGATTGTCAAAGTCCTCATCACTCAAGTGACTATCGCCAGCAGTCACCTTGACTTTGAAGATACCCTCCTCAATAGTCAAGAGTGACACATCAAAGGTACCTCCACCAAGGTCAAAAANGATTGAGGTGTAAAAGTTGATACCCTCATAGAGTGAATCAATTTCGATGGTTGTCTGCGCTGCCGACAATAGTGTACACTTTGCACACTTGCAAGTAGTACAGAGTCGGTAAAGAGCACAAGGGTTCAATGAAAGATCTAAGAAAATCAGTGTCAATACCATGATCGTACGNTTGTGCAATGATAGCTGTCGGTTAAAGATGACATAACCACGTTGATACTGAAGAAAGACGTCCATATGCTTATTGTATCAAAGATCTATATGCTTTCCGATATCTTGAATCACATATTGCACTTGAGGGTATTCTCTTGATCTATTCTGCATGAGCTCTTATAAGTACACAATATTGTATGGAGTCACTGTCAAACAATTTTAAATCACATGTCAACCAAGACGCTCTTCCTACTAACCTCTTTCTTGGTACATGAGAGGCATGATGATGCTCTTCGGTGTGACAACTTCATCCAGTTCCAGATTTGGGTCTCCAGTGATGATAGTATGTGCCAAAAAATTGATACATTTCCCCATCAAGTTACTATGTAGATGTCTATGACAGCCTCATCTGCATGGTACCTTGCTGTTGAAGGAGTCAGAAAAGAGCTTGACAATACAGAGGATATGGGTGAAACCCCCGACAAGGACCANAGTGTGGCAACTTCATCCAGTTCCAGATTTGGGTCTCCGGTGATGACAGTATGTGCCAAAAAATTAATACATTTTCCCATCAAGTTACCATGTAGACATCTGCAACAGCCTCATCTGGGTTGCCAGACCTGCATGGCGCCTTGCTATTAAAGGAGTCAGAAAAGAGCTTGACAATACAGAGGATATGGGTGGAACCTCCGATAAGGACCATCTCATATACATTGGACTTATCGATCTTGGAGTCCCAGAGAACCTTCTCAACAGGCTCAAGCATAGACCGGAAGAGATCTTGGCATAACTCCTCAAATNAAACCCCCGACAAGGACCATCTCATGTACATTGGACTTATTGACCTTGGAGTCCCAGAGAACCTTCTCAACTGGCTCAAGCATAGACTGGAAGAGATCTTGGTATAACTCCTCAAATTGTGCATGGGTGATCAAGGTGTAAAAGTTGATACCCTCATAGAGCGAATCAATTTCGATGGTCATCTGTGCTGCCGATGACAGTGTACGCTTCACATGCTCACAAGTGGTACAGAGTTGGCGAAGAGCACGAGGGTTCAATGAAAGATCTAAGAAAATTAGTATCAATACCATGATTGTATGCTATTGAAATGACTTAAATTACATACCCTTCTTATTCTTGTGCTTGAACTCCTGAATGAAGTGGTTTACGAGGTGATTGTCAAAGTCCTTATCACCCAAGTGACTATCGCTGGCAGTCACCTTGACTTCAAAGATACCCTCCTCAATGATCAAGAGTGACATATCAAAGGTACCTTCACCAAGGTCGAAAATGAGGACATTGCACTTGCCTTGGAGCTTCTTGTCAAGACCATATGTGATAGCAGCCACTGTAGGTTCGTNCATGATAGCAGCCACTGTGGGTTCATTGATGAGTTGGAAGAAGTTGAGGCTAGAGATAACACTGGTGTCGCCTGACATTGCGAGTTGTTAAANATTGTCAAAGTCCTCATCACCCAAGTGACTATCGCCAGCAGTCGCCTTGACTTCGAAGATACCCTCCTCAATGGTCAAGAGTGACACATCAAAGGTACCTCTACCAAGGTCAAAAANCAAATCAGTTTCGATAGTCGTCTGCACTGCTGATGACAGTGTACGCTTCACATACTCACAAGTGGTATGGAGTCGGTGAAGAGCACGAGGGTTCAATGAAAGATCTAAGAAAATCAGTGTCAATATTATGATCGTACACTATCGGAATGACTTAAATTACATACCCTTCTTGTTCTTGTGCTTGAACTCCTAAATGAAGTGGTTTACGAGGCAATTGTTAAAGTCCTCATCACCTAAGTGACTATCGCCGGCAGTCACCTTGACTTCGAAGATACCCTCCTCAATGGTCAAGAGTGACACATCAAAGGTACCTCTACCAAGGTCAAAAATGAGGACATTGCACTTGCCTTAGAGCTTCTTGTCAAGACCATACGCGATAGCAGCTACTGTGGGTTTGTTGATGAGTTGGAAGAAGTTGAGGCCAGAGATGACACTGGTGTCACCTGACATTGCGAGTTGTTAAAGTAAGCAGGAACAGTGATGACGGTCTCAGTGATGGTGCTGTAAAACAGTCATGAATGAGGAGGATGAAGCAGGGACAGAGATGATTTGTAGGTACTGGGGGTGAAAAGAGTGGCATGACAGTGGTGGCAAGAGCCAAAGAGGACAACATATCAAAATGAATCTAAGCCCATCAAATGCTGGCACTGGCTCATGTAGATCTGTGTAGATTTACATAGTTCTATTATGCAAATCTAGTCCAGTTCTTGTATATCAACTCTCAAAACCTAATCAAACACCATGTCAGCTAGATAAAACTATACAGACATTTATGTTAGGTGATCTACACAGAAATGCATATATTTGTGTACCTAATGTACCTTGTTCTACACAAATTTTCTGTGTGATGTAAAACAGATTTTTGTGTAGATTTTCTTATCTTAGGTATGTTCGGCTACACAGGCATGTATTAAGGACCTCCAATATGCAGTGATTGATTGCTATTCATAACTATGTGCTAATATTGATATAAAATATCATCTATATGCATTTATATATTACTATGTATTACTAGTCATATATTGACTATGTATTACTAATCTCTATC
>LNZH02000147.1:0-98566 GCA_001481415.2 Sanghuangporus baumii
TGGACGATAAGCTCTTCAGCTTTTGGCACCTACAAGCCGAGGCATTCCCCTTCTCACATGTTAAGGGTATCTTCCGGTTCGAGACCGGGATCAAGACGAACGAGTTTCGTGACCTGCGCGCCAATCCACGCTGCCTACTCGAATCACAACTTCTGTCCTTCCGAAATCGTTATGCACGTATGCGGTCCTCGACGTTGTATTCGCGTGTTTCTTCGACTCCGCAGACTCAGTCCTTGATCGCCACGGGCCTTGGTTTGCCTTTTGATCCGTATTCGATCGCGCAGCTACCGAGGAGGATACTCGCTACGGGTGCAGCGGCCAACTTCCCCTCTATTGTCAACCTTCTCGGAGACATCTTCAACGCGCCTATTTTCATCCCGCAGACCCAACTTGATTCCGCGCATGCTGTTGCACCGGCGGGACCAGGTGCGGGTGTTGCAGGCGGGCCGAAAGCACAGTTCGCCGCTGCGCATAGGAACGCACCTGCTCCTGGGTTCCCTTCGCGTGCTGCGCTAGGTGGCGCGTACGTCGCACGATGGGCTTGGAGTCGAGAGCGTTCTACAGGGAATAATGCTCCTCCCGTAGCGTACGAAGATGAAGTGAGGAGATTGCTGACGAGGAGATGGAACCTCCGCGCGAAGCAGCATTCCGGTTCTGGTACGCACTCGCCTGCTCCGTACCTCAAGCATCAGCGCAGCGCGGGCCTTGGTGCGGATGTCCTGGTTGAAGAAGATGAGGAAGAGGAAGATGCTTATCGTTCGCCTGCTCCGCCGGGTGTGAGCGCAGGTACCGCAGGAAGCGGTTACTCGGCAGGATCAGCCTATGATCATACACTTGGTTCGGCTGGTATCATGTCAACGACGACACCTCCGCCGCGCGTCCGTACCGCGACGGGCTCGTCGCTCGCTACGACTGCCAGCGCGTCTGTATTCTCGGTCTCGCCATCAGTAAGCACGGGAGGGAGCGCGTTCACTGCACTTACATCTCCCGACTTGGCTTCAACCTACGGTCACTCTATATCTGGAGCCATCCCTGGTTCTATTCCAGGGCATGGAGCTGGTACATCACCGACAGGTGTAGGCGCTTTGACACCTACGGCGGATCTCAACTCGTCAGCTGGAGCTGTAAACTCGGGAAATGCAAGCGGCATGCCACCGGCGAGTGGAATCACACCACTGACACCTGTGGGCGCCTTACCAACAGGAGACACGGAAGCTCAGTTGGGTTGGGTGAAAGTCGCTGAACCAGACGTAGACGCATTCATGGCATATGCGTCCATCGTACCTGAGTACATTCGTCTCGAGGGGTTACTAATCAAGTCGCTTGTGTGATCAAGCTATCAAGGTGGAAGTGGTGTTTCTCTCTATAGAACTCCAGTTCGAACAAAATTGATGCGTAAGGGAATGCGCACATGGCGAAGAAACTTATTTATGTATTCCGGTAAAGGGCCGGCAACGAGGGTGTAGAAGGGACGAGACCACATCTGTATCATAAATACCAAAGTACGGCACAACCATACCACACCAATCCTTTCGCGTGCAAATTACCGATGTCAATTGACGAACGTTCTTTTTACAATCTCGACTTCATACTCACTCCTTGCACTCATTCTCACTTGCAAGCATCATCCTTGTCTCTCTCATCCGGTCAACATTCAATCTACTTCACGTGTCGTTTGGGTTTAGAATGATAACAGGTCAGAGGCTGGGGAGCAGAATTTCATCTGGTATTGGTCCCGTGGCGTGGTTGGTCGTGTCATTTTGTTCTTTTCTGTCTTGTTCTTTGCGTCCTTCTTTCACTCATCTTGCGTGCCAACAGAGACTTCTAAAGTATCTTTTTTTGTCTTGAATCTTAGAATGCCGCTCGGATCGTAGCTCTACCGTACTCGTCGACCTCGTCTTGCTTTCGATATTGAAGCTTTCTAACCAAATCTGTATATAGTGCTCTTATCTTTGTTTACTGCTAGTTTCGAGTAAATATATATTCGTGTTTTCAAGCAATATGGCCCGTCTCCTAAGGGTACATGTATGATGAACATGAACTACTGTAATTCGAATGTGGCTAAAAGGCATCGTGCACTGGTATAACTTATTATGCAGAAGGCATGTACGATGTTTCTAGATGCTCGTGCTCCTTCATTGTCAATTCAAACCATAATCGGTCTACGCGCCTGTGATACCACCAGTGGCACCAGTGGCTGCAATCCGCGCTGCAGCGTCATCCTGGGTTGTGCAAGCCACCGACTGACAAAAAGGCGATCAATATCTTACATTCTAACCCAGCCGCGAATACAGAAGAATGGACTCACGGTGCCGGCCTTGTTGACGAGAGGGAGAACAAAGCACTGTGTGCCTCCACTGCAAGCAGAAGTGACAATCTGTCCACCTACGCACTGGCCTATCTCCGTCCCAGCACAGACGGTCTCACCGTCTGTGCATGAAGAGCCGGCGCTAATCGTCGCTGCGGCGGCGTTGCCTTTTTGTGCGTCAAGTCCGTTTTCTGTGTTTACACGGTCAGTTTCATCTGTTTCCATTACGGGTCTAGTGACCGGAGGATACGTACGGAGAGTGAAAGGCTTAGCATCAGCGGGCGCAGAAGCTGCTGCTGCCGGCGAAGAGGCTGCAGCGGGAGCGACAGAAGTGACGTCTCTCGCACCTTTAGCTCCTGAGTCGGTAGTGATAGCCACACTAGGTGCCGATTCTGTTGCAGAAGCGTTGACGATGGAGTCAGTTACGCTAGAGACGATTCCAGTACCAACTGAAGCAGCTCCCGAGGCACTGAAATCAAAACAAAGCACGTCACATTCAGACAAACTCTCTCTCCGGGCCGTCAATACGGGAGACTTACGCGTTACCGCCCTCAGGTGTCCCAGGGTCCGAGACGAGGGTGTTTAGCTGCACACCATCGGGGACAGGGCCATCTGGCTTCGCCGGGCAGGAACCCGGTGGGTTCACTGCGCTGAGGCCGAGTGGCAAGTTACCTGTCTGGTCACCACTGAACTTCGTGAAGTCCGAGCCAGCAAACTGGCAGTGGAATAATCCGTTAAGCTCAGTGTTCTTCGGCGCCTTCTGACAATAAGGAACTTGAAGGCTGTCAGGCTGATGAATCATTAGCTAATTAAGTCACTTTGAATAGATCGTTCGGGAATACTCACGGCATTACGCGGCTGCTGAACGAATAATTGCGCAAGACGGATCATTTCTGGGTCGTTGTTCAACTGCTTCGCGAGATCGATCATGCTATCCGCAGCATCCTGCTGGTCGCAATTTCCTCCTGCAGCAAGTAGACTGGTGAATGCCGTCTGAGAAATCGGGTTGCATTGGCCAGCGCCACCGGCTGCAAGCTGTTATGGGCGCAAGATTTCATTAGAAATAGAACTCAATAATAGGAAAGACAGACGACGTACGCAAGCCTTTTCCCAGTCAGCAGTGGAGTCTGCGATGACCTGTGCGATTCGCTTCTGAAGCGGAATCGCCGAGACAGCGGTCGCAGCAATAACAAAAGCAAGGAGCTTCTTGAAGTAAACCATGATATGAAAGAGTGTATGTGAATATGAATAATAATAAGCAATAAAGTTTGAAAGAATGAGCGCCGGGCCCCCAAAGAGAACTGAACCTAAGAAGTCTTTACAAAGAAGCGGACAAGCCCGGTCTTGTAGGCGCAACACCCGCAAGCCTTTTATATTGGCGGCCTATTGCTAGTGTTGCTAGCCCAGCGAAAGAGCACAAGGTATTTTCACCTCGCCTCAGGCGCTTCGAAGAGACCATCACGAGATCTTCACCCCGAATGATGAATGCAACTCCGGCGTATTCTGTCTCAACGATGATCCTTAGGTCGCATTCGTCTTCTCCCCGTATGTTGCTCACCGAGAGTAAAGCAACGGTGGTATACTGGACACTCGATCACACTCCGCGTAGCTCGCTTGCGAGTCTTGCAAAAGGGCGGCGCGGGAAGCATGTTTCAGCGGATCAGCGGATTCGCACAATGCTTCTCAATCCCAAGCAGAGTCGGCCGTAAATGACGCATCGGCGAAGTCGGAGTGGGAGAGGTTAGGTCGCAAGACAACGTTACGAAGCGCCGGCTAAGATAGGTTTGAGGAGGTAGCTGGAAACGCAATGATGTTGATTTGTGATATCGCGTGAAATCGTAGAATACATATCATATCATACTCTGGTCCATGGCAATGGTGGCAGTCGACGCATGATATTGAGATTTCCGAACACGCCGATTGAGGGAGAGGAGATTATTCGATATTCAACATTTGCGATAATCAGTTGGTCGGATGATCCAGCACAACAAATTCTTTGGTCGTAGAGTCGGCCAGGTAAAGCAAGCATGACTTTGATTTCATTGGAGACAAGAATGTAGAGCGAGAGAGCCGAAGGGCTGTAACGTGATTTGAAGATCATAGAGAAACGCAAGGCTGTAAATCAGTTTAGTGTGTTATGCAATGCTCGAAGTAGTGAAAGAAGCACTCGCCTTCTCTACTAAATATGCAGAGTACTGAAGAAGCATATACTGAGCGAGGTCCAAACACAAGAATGCGTCATGTCGCGAACCAACCATCAGAACCATCAGATAGCCAGACGACTGGGTCTGTGCTCATTCTAGGTCGTACCTAGTGACGGCAGAGAAGCTAGCTGATGGACGGATTTGCGTAACTTAGAGACACCGTCTAACCGCCTGTTATTTACAAAGAGAGGCTTGAAACTGAGAAAAGAAAATGCGTGTCAAAGGGCGCCGCAATCTTACAGTAATGCGTGGTATTCCCCTGATGAGATTATGCAGCGCATTTTACACACTGTAACACAGGGTAAAAAGAGAGTGGGTTCAAAGCAGGAACCCCATATCTTCAGTCTGAGAAGGATCAAGAGAGATGCGAACAGCTTCTTGGACGATTCCCTGTGTTACCTTCATCTTCTGGTCATTCAACAAGGTGATAGTAAATAGAAGACAAACTGAAGTCGCGACGGAAGCCATCCACGATTGCAAATCCTCTTTTCCCACGTCTTACTGATTATACATTACGGGATGGGAATATAAAATACGATCGAGAGTTAGACCTTATTTCCTAGTAAATACACACTATAAAGCAAAGATGCATCTGTTCTCTCTTGATGCGGTACTTTGGCCGAAAACGCTACATGCCAATGTGCCTCACAGAATCGAAACCAAACTGGACGCAAAGGGTAGACGATCGAAAGAAGAGCAAACGAATGTGGATTTTGGAATGGCTATCACCTCGCCCATGACGGCCAAGCGGAAAAGAGCGAAAAAAGATCAAGAAGCAAATGGGGGTACAGTGTGATGTGCGATGAGGGAATCCAACCAAATCCACCAAACGAGAGTAAGCGCGAACGAGTGCGAAAGCGAGAGCCAACCATACAGAGATATTTTATTAGACGGGACACTTGATTGTGGGAGCCCTAAACCAGTATGAAGAAAAAGAAGTCGAAAAAAATGACGAGAGAAGGGAAAGCGAATGGATTTAGAAAGCGAAGAGGTGAAATAAAGGGAATAAAAGACTAAAGGAAAGGGAATTCGTGAGGATGCCTGTGTTTATTGGACAAATGGAGAGTGGACGGTCTGGTCATGACACAGAAAAGGAAAGAGACGTAAAAAAAAGTGATAAAACGAAAGATACTGTGTGCGAGTACCATTTACAGCACTGCGACTTTGTGAGAAAGAGTAAGGAAACATTCGTGACAGCGGCATACGTGTCATGAAGGGAATAGATCAAAAGGGTTATGTAGGTATGTAGATCAACCAGTCTACAGCTTCAACTCCGTCAGCACGCGGCGCGCAAGCATCTGGTATTGCCACCCATCACCTCCGACACGTCGGAACTGGATGCCGTGCAATGGTAACCACGGTACCTGTGTAGAAATGCACGTTTACGGTCAGCTACTACTCATTTCATTTTGTACGAGGTGATGATAGGAGACTGACCTTAACGATGTTAATCTCGAACTTCACACTCAACCTGCTCGCACCCATTGCATCGAACACATCCTGATCAACTTCGCCGGTGGGAAATGATCCCGAAGGGAATGAGGTAGGTGCGGTCGGGCTCACCGCTCTCTGCTGCTGCTGTGGTAGCTGTGCATAATCACGTGGTATAGGTGGCAAGTTCTTCGTTTTCGATGGGGACGTCTCGACAGTCGTATTCTCCCTGTCCTTCTCGGATAGTGGCAGCGGTGGCGACGCGTCACCAGCGAGGATGGTTCCATTAGTAGTCGCACCAACTTCCGCCTTGATTGTGTGCGCATTGGAGATGTTATAAAGCGACGAGCTATTGCTCTTCGACATATCCGTCGTCGCCGAGTTCACCGTCGCATTATCCCTCTCTGCCCTCTGATCGTGGGCGGGAGAAGGCGAGGCAGCCCGGTCCCTCTCTCTTTCTTTCCCCTTCAGTCCGAAGGATAATTTGGAGGCTTTCTTGGTTAAAGATCTCCTAACCCCACCCCCACCACCATCCGTGCCGCTGCCGGCATGGGCGGAAAGTCCGAACTGATGAGACCGCCTTGAAGTACTAAAGAATTGCCCACTCTGAACAGATGTGAGATCGATAGACGGCGCATGTATGCACTCAAATCCGACTTTCGTTTCCCTGTACTGGACCTGCATTCGGTCGAGCACACGTCGGATGTCTGCTTTAATCGCAGACGGAGGTTTAGACGAGGTCGTCGATACGCTAAATAGGGAATAGAAGACCGGTCAAATCAAGTTTTATCATGAAGACAATGAAGTCCGAACCTGAAGAGACCTTTTAGGAATACGGGCTTAAACTCCTTGTCCGCACCACGATCAGTCTCATCATCACTCTTCATCTCCCTCCCGCTTTTCTCGCCTCTTCCAGCCTCTCCACCCTCGCCCACCCCATCTTCCTCTTCTTCTTCCGTACGCTCAAAGATTCTGTCTCTTGCAGGTGTACCAGGTGCGCCCATACTCGTGGACGGTCTTCGGTGTCTCCCAATCGTTCCCGTAGCGAAGAGCGCTGCGCCTGTCGAGCTTCGCCGTTCGTGACGAGCTGCTCGGCCTGCTGGATCTAATATCGTCTGTGCGCGGCGATGAACGGAGCCGACGGGTTGACTCGCGCTGTGTCTGACGACATTCGATGTTGCCTCCTTCTCCTTTTCGGTCGCTTCAGCAGATGAAGGTTGGTCGTACTGCTGAGGTTTCTCCTGCCGATCCGCAGCCTCATCGCGAGACGGTCTGGGCGAATATCCATGCCCGGCAAACATGCTCATTCGCTTACTACGGCGCGACTCATCATTTCCTCCCCGTGCATTGGCCAACAGAGTTCCGAACTTGCGTACGAGCGTCACACCAGTTGAAGGTGGGTGGGAGCCGGTCGTGCCGAACTCTTGCTCAGCCTCGTATCCGCCCGCCTCGTCCTGCTGGCGCTGTTGTTGGGCAGCCGTAGCAGCATTGACAGTAGCAGCCTCATCCCTCTTCTCCATTTCCATCTTCTGCGCAAACGTCTGCATCTCCGGGCCAGCAGTGACAGGGACCTTCTCGCGATCGCGATCATGGTATGCGTGTCCCGCGAGGACCCCTCCTAAATGTCTAAACATGCTTCCTGTCGAGGGGCGCTGACTAAGACTATGGCTCCTCCTATGCGCAGACGCAGCCGGAGCCCGTGGTAAGCTCGCCTTGGCGGGTGTCGAAGGCGCACTTGCCGGCGTTTGCTGGTTTGGACTCGGAGCATCTTCCTCGACCTCTCCTCGTTTAGATACAGCTAATCCTCCTCCTACATCTCTTGCACGCGGCTGAGGCATGAAGCTCGGTGAAGTTGGCGAGGGGACGGCCTGGGGAACGTCGTAAGATAGCCCCGAGTAATGAGTGCTTGCTGGCGCGGGCAATCGCGGTAGAGGCATAGTATAGTTCGCCTTGCCTGCAGCAGTTGACTCCGAAGGAGCCTGCTGAGCCTGCTGTTGTTGCTGTTGTTGCATCCCGTTCATCTTTGCAGGCAATGTCAGACCGACAATATGCTTCATCGCACTCGGGGGAGAGGCAGATGTTGCGGTGGAAGCAGCAACTTCATCGCGTCCCAAAAGAGACATCTGTGAGCTTGCGAAATGCCCGGGGCCATACACCTTCTCCCTTTCCATCTTCTCCCTCGCAAGGAAGTATATTGAAATCAGCGGGTGGAATCCGCCCGTCGGGTCAGGAGGCTCACGCTGCAAGTCCGTCAAGGATGCGTGAGAGAGATGTGAAGTCGATGTTGGAGGGGATCGATGCATTGGCGTGTCTGGCGGTGATGAGCTCGGAGAGAACAATTTACGTCGGTAAAAGTCGAATCCAGAAAATCGTCGTAACTTCTGCTTGGATGGCGTAATAGGCATATCGACAGACTGGCCACTATCGTATGATGCCAATGATGCATTCGAGACTCCACCATGTCCATTCCGACCTTGCCGTTTCCGTTCCCAGTGTTGGACGGCACGAGCGTAAGCATCGCTCTCCAATATCTCAATGAGCTTTCGCTCAATTTCGTCCTCTGTCCCGAACTCGAAGCCTGACATACCCTTGATGACTTGCCTATCTAGGTCATCAGCGCGTAGTGGCTCCCTGTGGAGCATATGCGGGTCTGGTGGTCCTCCATACCCACGGATCATCCAGGGGTGATTCGACACCTCCCACAGCGGTGCACGCGCAGCAGGATTGACAACAAGCATCCGCGTCAGCAAATGCTTACACTCTTCGCAAGGTTGGATAAAGGACAAAAATAAAACCCCACAAAAGTGATAATAAATGTCAGTTGCCTAGTTACCGTAGCATTTGTTAGAAGTTAAAATAGGCCGCACCTGCGCTTAACCAGTCCGGGTACTCCACAAGTCCACGTTTGATCTTGGCGTGTAAGGCCGGCATGCTCTGATCGTCGAATGGTACTTTCCCACAGACGAGAACATAAAGCACGACGCCGAAACTCCAGACATCTACCTCTGGACCAGTGTACACCTTCGCGTTCAAAAGCTCCGGAGCCGCGAAGTATAGCGAACCACAAAACGTAGATAGGTGCGTGGTAGGGTTGTATAAATTCGATAGGCCAAAATCGATGATTTTGATATTCCCCGTTTGCGAAATAAGAATATTTTCGATTTTCAGGTCCCGATGGACAACATTGTTCCGATGGCAGTAATCGAGCGCGGAACCAATCTGGCGAGAGAATTTGCGAGCGACGCGCTCGCGGAGACGTCCATGACTAATGATATAGTCGAGCATCTGTCCACCGTTCACGTATTCAGAAACCATGTAATAATGATTTGTATGAACGATAAGCTCTCGCATGCCACAGACGTATGGGTGATGCAGAAGCATAGACAGCGCAGCCTCCCGGATCGTGCGGATCTCCTTCGAGGCGTCTTTAGAAGCCTGTTTTGCCTGCTGCTCGGGCGTCTGAGGGGCTCCATTCGCATTAGCGTTCGCAGCCAACGCACGAGGGATGATCTTGATCGCGAGCTACAGGACCGATAATATAATAACGAGAAAACGTTAATCTCTAGACATCCACAAGCGCAAGGAAGAAAAGGATTGAGGCTTACCTTCTCGCCAGTGATGTTATGATATGCAAGCTTCACTTTACCCATGCTACCCGCACCGATCGTCTTGCCGAGCGTGTAATCACCTAACACGCGATTCGAGCTGCGTGGCTTCTGTGCGCGACTTGCACTCCCTGGTGGATTCATACTCGCATCAGCTGTTCCCATTGCTCGTGCGGCATTTTCGTTTACTGCTGTCCGAGTGACATCGCCAGCGCCACCCGCAGAGGGAGGAGGAATCGGCGCACCTGCGGAGAGATACTGCTGCGCCGCAGGCGCGAGGGGCATAGATAGAGGTCTCGGACGAGATGCCGCGCCGTTCAAGCTTGGTTGTCGCGGAGTCGGGGTGAGAGTTCCCGACGGCGTCGAAGGCGGACGCTCAGCAAGGACAGGCATCGCTATCGACTATCAAAAGTGCGTGTAAGTACAAGAAGATGGAGAGGAAGGGATTGGTGAGCCGGCGAGAGCGCTGAACTGTGAGAAGGGAGGAAAAAGCGGGGTGATGCACCAAGATGTGCGCTGTGCACAACTGACGAGCGAATTGACTAGCTGATTGCTGTGGTGGCGGCAGACGACGTCGATGAAGCCACCCTTTTCTTTGTCGCCGTCGCCGTCGTTGTCGTCGGGTTAGCTCACGCTGTGCAGATGCTGCTCGCCGTCGTGGTCAATGGGTGTGGGGGAGGTTGAGAGCTGAGCTGAGCTGAGCCGCGCCCTAAGGTCTGTGACATCAATGTGACTATGTCACAAAAAAGGTTATTATTGAGGTAATTTAGATATAATTTGAACTTGAAAGTTTGTTGAGTTTATCAGTCTTCCAATCGCAGCTCAAGTCTTGTCATCCGGATGGGAGTCAGGCCTATTCATACCACCTAATTAACCAAGGGTGGTAATTATGATATTGACCACTATGGGTCTACGAAATCCAAAATGTACACTACAAGGTAATTCCAATAAGTTCCGAGCACTAATGAATCTTCAACATTCAACATTTCATAATTGACACCGCCCAATCACCGCCGTATCATTCTAACCCCACGTATCATTACAGAATTCTCCGCGCTCATGACTGAATCTCCAGAAGAAAAAGAAAAAGGGAATAAATCTACATGGTATCGGGTCGTTCGGACTGTTCCGAGTCGATGTGGTTAATCAGACTAGCGTTCGGTTTAAGGATTTATGCTACCGACCACAGAGCGATCAGAGTCAGTTTCGATTTTGGAGTTCCTCATTCTCCTGTATCTACCCGTAGCGACATCGTCTAGCGTCGGTTTCAGGCGGGTATGAGGTTGAGAATTGACTTGATGTAGAGTCCACTTCTCGGTTTCTTGGATACTTCGGGCGCCCATTTGACTTTGACTTTGATCAGATCCTGAATGACGAAAAAAGACATCCCTGCATCCCTGTCCCGCGAGTTCTTTGTCGTGAAAACTGGAGCTCGAAGTGCCAAAAGCTGAGGAGCCGAAAGGATTCGAATCTATAGACGCAATCGCGAATCCGGAACCCCAGAACGCGGGTTTCGAAACGGAAGACGGATCACCGGTAATATCCAGTGAATGAATCTTCGAAGTCAATCTACTCCGATGTTGGTAGGCACTACTGCGTTCTGATGCTCTGGTCGGCAGCGTATCTTTGTCGGTAACAGCGGACGCAAGCGTATGGGTCGCAGAACGTGGTTTATCAGGAACATGCAATGCTCCAGGGAACTTTCGCGTGGAAACAGACAGGGGATTTCTTTCTCCTCCTCCGCATAAGGTTTTCGGTGTTAGCCTGTTTGCAACGGAAAAGGCATCCGCGTCTATAGGCGAACGTATGGGAGGTAAGGTGACCTTAGACCCCGAAGCCGTCCTGGAATCTGGGTTTTCGTTCCGGATGTTCACAAAATCAGATCGACTTTGAGTCGACGCCATGTTAGACGCGAAAGCCTTTGAGGACAGAAGCTCGCTCTCTAGGGCATGTCCAGGTGGGATGAACGTATTCGGAAGGCAGAGTAAAGGAGGCGGAAGCGAGAGCGAATGCTTACTTGCACCCGAAGCCGGGGACGAGAGTGCCGACGTCGACGCGCTAACGGAGTTTACTGGTTCGACTTCATCACTCGTCGGCGAGGTCGAAGGCGGGGACAGGGATCCGAGCAAAGCTGGATTCCTCCGCAACTCGTCGATACTTGGCAGCTCGTACGAAGGAACGGGGCAGTGGCGGGACGCTTCCTTTTCCTCCCGTTGCTTCATCCGTTTCCTATCGCTCTCGTGTTTCCCTAGGTGGTTATTAAGTTGCAGAGGCACCATTCCACCCTTTCCGCCAGGAATTATTTCGGGTCGGGGCGTGAGATAAGAGTCGACTTCGCCCTCCTTCTCCTTCCTCGCCATCTTCGCCTTCCCCTTATTTTTAAACTTCTCCTTCGCTTCCTCCATCTCTTCAATGGCCTTCTCCAGCTCCTCTCCCTGCGCACCATCCTTCACAAGCTGCGCAACGACCTTACACTTCCTCATCGCCTCACGCAACTCCCTCTCTCCTCTCCCTTTCACAACCTTCCGCCTCCCCCTCAATGCATAACTATCGCTCGGATGATACTCGTACTTCGGAAACATCCTCTTATGCTCCTCCTTCACTTCCACTGCCTTCGTCTTCCAAGGCGCCTTCTCATCTTCGGACATAGACTTCCATACCGCTCCGGCGATGCGGGAGAGGTTCTGTGAATGTGACTCAAGAGAGGAGGGAATTCGTCCCTGTGCGACGAAGTCGGTGCGGAAGAGGATGAACGCGTTGGAGGGTCGCTTGATGTACCCCTCTTCGCGCTTTCGCGCATGCGATTGTGCCTCTGATTGCGATGTCGGTAGTGCGCGAGGTTTCTTTGTGGGATTAGGCTTGTCGGTTGACAACTGTGATTCGGATGGTATGGGTGTGTTCTGGCTGATGCTCGGGCTCCTGCTAGATGGGTAGGGAGATGGAGTTGGCCCTGTGTATGCGCGCGGCACGGTCAGCGTCTTCATGGATTGGACGGAAGCCAACGTACCGCGTCTATCTTCACGCTGCGTGTTAACATGCCGCACACAAGGCATGACGCCGTCAGTGCTTCCTCAGCGGAGAAGAGTAAATATTACGAGAAGGCCGGACGGAAAGGGATGACGAGAGCTTGGGAGGGCCACAAACAAAGAACTCTCCCTCGCCAAAAGAAGACAAAGACCAAAAAGGGGGGAAACAAGAGGATGGTCTCCGGGATTTGGTCTTTATATACGAAAGGAACCACTTAACCGACAGACCGAGCGCCAAAGGGACCAAAAAGAAGAAGCTTAACGACGGCGCTTGCGATGGATCGAAACGGGAGAAACGAAAGAAACAAACAAACAGTATAATCACGACTCCGCGAAATCAATCGATCTACTGTAAGTATGTATATAATATGAAATAAAAATTAATATGTCCATCAAAAGCAAGTCTTGCCATTATTCGACGATGTGCGTGAAGATAGCCCTGTGGCCAGGCAACTCCCCCGCTTTATGATCAGTCAGGAGGGACGAATGCAGCATCGAGTAAGGCCGAGAGCTCGGCGCCAACCCGATTTTGGCTGTCCCCTCGAGATGGAAGGGACAAAATAGCAAATCTTGCCCAATTCGGACGGGAGGACGGAAAGGGTGCAGCAACGTGTAACGTGAGACAAGACAAAGAGAGAAATTCGCGTGAAGAGAGGGAGGGGGAAGTGAACTGGAAGGGGGAAGTGAACTGGAAGGGGGGAGAGAACAAAGGCAGACAAAAGAGAAAGTGGTCGGATTTCGAATCGAGAGATTGGAGAGATTGTGCACGCGCGATGCACAAGGCCTCCTCTGGCCCTACGTCTATGGGTATGACTCTGAAGTCAGAGATTCCGATCCGTGCCCTAGATCTTCGAAAGCAGGGAAAAGAAAAAGAGATATAGGAAGTACTCCTTGTTTATTCGAAAGAAATAAACTGGTATGGAAATGACATTCTCTGGCTTGCTCAAAAGTTGTTACGTCGAGATCGTTAGGCACGCGGGAGTCAACGTAAATGGAAAGACGGAGAGGTTGAGTGGTGCTCCAACCGCTCAGGAAGAAATGTACCCAATTTTGTGTTTTTATTTCGATCGTAAAGAGGGGGGGACGGAAGCAGAAGAAAGGTTGAGATCCATTGAATGTCAGCGCATCGAAGGGACCAACAGAAGCGACCCAATCATGACTTCCTCTCTTTCACCCTCATGTCTCTCCATTCTCCGTCTCACCCGCCTCCCCCCCAGCACCCAAGCTAGCATCGACCTCACCATCCTCATTATCTAGACCATTCGCATTTGTGGTCAAATTGTTGACGTTGACGTCAACCCGCTCGGGGAACCATCCGTATGCGCCCCAGTTGACCACGAACTCGCCTTCCCTCGTCACGCGTACTTCCACACCCTCTGCCTCTAGCGCTTCGCGCTGCCTCTGCGCACCCTCAGTCCCTGGTCCTCGAGAAGATATCTTTCCAGAAGAAGAGACGACACGTTGCCAGGGGATATCCGTACCGTTTGGGAGGAATTTGAGTGCTATTTGATTGGAGGGGACAGGATGTCAAAGGAAGACGGAGAGGTGAGAGTCTATCCCTGAAATGGGTTGAAGCTTCTTTCTACCTTGTCCAACGTGCCTCGCATGGCGGGGCATCCCAATCAACTTTGCAACATGTCTGCATCCAAGCCGTCATCAGTTGTCATTGTACATTAGACTAGACCTTCAAGTTGCCCCTGCGCAGGGACGCTAGAATAACCCGCCCAAGTCGTCGCAAGCACGCACTTACCCATAGCTCGTAGCCTTCCCGAACGGAACCAAACGGACAACTTGATAAACCTCAGAAGAATTCAATCCCGGTAGTACAAACAAATATGGTTCAACGGAAAGCATTTCCCAGGAGTGTTTAGAAGATCGCCGTGTCTGATTCAGTGACAGCGATAGAAACGCCTCGCTGGATACTCACTGCTGCATGGAACTCTGCACTATCCATATTCTCTACCTACTGCCGTAGCTCGATGGCGATGGTAGATGGATAAGAAGAGAAGAGAAGCAATGGAAGCACATTGAAGTTGAGTCATTTGTGGGTCCATTCGTGTGTCGTGCCTTCCCACTCAGTCGGGCGCCAATCACCCCATCATCAAAAACCAAACAACAAATATTGAAGGCAACAAATCGAGTTGCTTCTTTTGACATTCAAGACTTCAAGTTTCTACGACCCTCTACCAACATACAGAAACCATACAAAGTTGCCGTCTGAGCTTCTATCACACCTCGTGCATCTTTCATTTCATGTTGAACACCTGTTACAGCACTTTCTCAATCATACCCAGTCCCTCGCTTTCCAAAATCTTCTTGATTGGATTGATGATGTCCATAGTATATGGTGCCTGGATACCAGTCTTGTTGAGCACGCCATCGAGAACGAGCTGCGTGGCGATCCCGCATGGTATGCCGACAGTACGCGCCATTGCAGAGTAGCCCGAGCCAGTCGGTTCGCCGTAGAGCTCGAGCGTGGATGTGATCGTATCCTATCATATCCAAAAAGTTAGATGTCATATCTCAAGAATGCAAGAAGAGTAACGAGATCTACCTGTTTCCCATCCGTCCATTCAACTACAAACCTATGCTGAAGCATGATGAAATCGCGCTCCCCGGGTCCGTACTGCATGAGTTTTTCTAGTCTCGCACAGAGGGTATCGAGCAAATTGCCAGCGCGAGGTGCGACTTTCTCAGACGAGAGGAGACCGAGCCAACGAAGACCAGAGATAATGCGTGTGCGCTCGGATGCGGAGGGGAAATTACAAAGTGCTTCAATACGCTCGACAAGGGAACTGCAAGGAAATACGACGGGAACGAAGCGAATTTGTCATTATCGTCAAGATCCAGTCAGATAGAAACAGAAAAATACTTACACTTCAGAAGAATCATTGGCGCCGATAGCCTTTTGTGTCACTTCAGCCAAGGAGAGGGGCTCATTCAACCAATCCTTCTCATCCGTGTCTAGCCATCCTAATTTCACAAGAACTGCAATGAACTCCGGGAACCCTTGGTAACGGAGCGTTCCTCGTACGACTGTCTCAGCCTCTGGTATATTATACGCTTCTCTGAATGGCGTCGAGTCGCGATTAGGGTACGCAACGAACGCATATGCAGGGGATATGTAATACGGTTTAGCCTCGCCCATCAACTCTGAACCAGGAACATCCTTGCGCTTTCCTTCGGAATAGTACGACGCAGAGTTAAGCAGGGCGAGCAGGACGCCACGTGATGACCATGAAAATTTGTAACCAAGTGGATTGTTTGCGGATGCCGGTGCTGGAAGACCACCACAATAAGAGTGGAACTCTTTCACCTTTCCGCCCTTTTCGTGAACTTCTGTGATCGTCTTCACAGCGTAGAGGTGATCAATGCCAGGATCTAGCCCGATCTCGTTCATAACGACGATTCCAGCCGCTTTCGCCTCCTCATCTAAAGCGCGAACTGCGGGAGAGACATATGAAGTCGTCACAACATGCGTCTTGCCGTTGATTGCAGCTTTAACCACCTTTGCATGATGAGTGTATGGGATAAGCGAAATCACAAGATCGTGACCCGCAACCGCCGCCTCAAGCGCCTCCGGATTATTTACGTCAAGTGAGATAGCAGTTGTATTTGCAAGTCCATCTGCAAATGCCTGGGCAGACGAGAGAGTGCGACAAGCGACCGTGATAAGGTTGGCGCGATTACGGGCAAGATACTCCGCCGCCGGCCGAGCGACAAAACCGCTGCCGAGTAACAAGATCTTCTTTTTGGGGCCGACGGTTTTAGCAAGGACTGGCGCGATGTCTTTGTTCTCCTCTATCTTCGCACGACCAAATTCTGGTAAGACAAATGCCGCGCGATGCACCTCAGAATTATAGTACTTGCAATTTGGCACCTGGCGGAGAGGTGTCCTAAGGTCGCGACCAGCTGCCTTCGCGGCCAACGTGAACCCGATTTGGCCGGATGGGTATGTCGGAATTGTCGTATACGCGTAAGCTACGGTCGGGAAAATAGCCTTTGTCGTTTCGCGCAGCTCGTAGATGAGCGGGAGGTGCAGCCAAAGGCACTCGCCTTGCGAGCATGCATGCCCGCCCGGTGCAAGAGCGTCATGGATGAGTTGGAAATACGGTTTCTGGAAAAGGGATGCTGCAGGACCAAGGGGATCAGAGGAATCGGTGACGATCACATCGTAAGTTGAGGTTTTGTCGGCGAGGAACTTGAATCCATCACCGATGAAAACGGTAACTCGTGGATCGTCAAGAAGATTCGACATGAAGGGCATATACTGCTTCGATACTCTAATGACGGCCTATGAAATCATAAGCATTGTCTTTTCAATGAGAGCGAGCAACACACCTCATCAATATCAACGAGAACGACATTCTCTACGGACTCGTGCTTCAGCACCTCACGAACGACACCGCCGTCTCCACCCCCAATAACAAGAACCTTCTTCGGATTCGGGTGACATGCGAGAGGAAGGTGCGCAATCATTTCTTGGTAAGAGAACTCATCGCGCTCTGTGCACTGAATAGCACCGTCGAGCACGAGCACATTCCCATACGTGGAGGACTCGAAGACAAGCACATCCTGATATTTTGATTTCTCCACATGGAGAATTTTGTTGACCTTTAATGTCATCGCCTGACCAGGCCATTGCGACGAGATCTCCCTAAACCAACTATCTGTTTACAGTTAACATACCGCATATAGTCAGCACGCGATACGCACCGATTATAGACGGATGAGAAAGAGGTGCCATAGATATATTCGACCGCCTTGTTCTACAATAGTCACTGATAAACCTTGATCGGTGGATGATATGATGAGTACACGTACCGACGAGATAATGGTGGTTGAGGGTGAATCGTGGGTCGGCTAAATTAAAAATTTCGAGTCACAACAATTTTGTTATCTTATCACGATCACGTGCGATTCATGTGATTTATATGTCTCGAGCGAGACGAGTTACATGTAATGGTACAGTACCTCGCTTTCTCGATTTCGATGCTCTACCTGTGACTTTAAGACTTCTTTCAGAGTTGTCACAAAAAAAAATTCACAAGGATAATTGATGAGCTTTCAGTATCAGTTAAATTTCGAAATTATTCTGTGAAATCTTTGCATAAAAGCTCCTAGCTAAAGAGGAAGCGGAGTCTGGTCTGGTTCGGTAAAGGTTCTGATGCTGTCAAAAGCCTTTACAGTCCTAGAGATACATAATCCTTTATTCCGGGAGCTGCGCAACATATCTCTATCGACCCGCGATGATGAAGAGCTGAAGCAAAGTGAGCTTACTCATACTAACCTTGATCCTGCCTCTTCCAGTCTCCCTAGCCTAGACCTTACTGACTCGATTAGGCTGCCAGTAGCATGGACGGTTCTTAGTTGCTAAGTATTCCTTCCAGAGCTACATAGCTTGACGTGATGTTTGACCCACACCTGAACATCCCACAAAGCATCACGTTGTCATGTCTAACACAACGAGGTGTACGAGTCCCGGTGGTGATCCTATCATGCTGATGCAGTGGAAGGTAGTGTGCCAATATATTACAGCGCAACGGATGGTTCATTTTGCCCACAAACACCGAGGATCGTTAGCCGTGCTGTAATATTGCCAAGGACGTTAGTTCCAACGTGTCGTGATTGCTACCAAAACACATGTTGCTCTGCACCTATCTACTGTCGTCTCAGAATTGCTAAGGAGGCCCAAATGTTCGAGCTCCGACATGGGCTGATAGAAGCCGAAGCAATCGGCTGGATCATGTATATGAAATTCAGCCGTCTGTCCTGGCTGGCACAGCTACTGTGACTTTCCTGAAAATGAGATGCCGTCCCTATCCTGACTTCTGCATGCCTTCATAAAGGTGGTAACAGGACATGCACTCAGTAAACTTTCAGGCAAGGCTCATAAACTCCATCAAATTATTTCATAGAAGGTCCAAGCGTGCACGCATTTACTGGTAGCATAAATATGTCAAGGTAAGTTTGCGAGCTCTTGTAATTCTGCGTCGGCAAAATTATTTCTTTATTCGTGAGCAAATGCAAAGTTACATCCAGCTCGGTCAACCGGATGTGAGCAGATCCATAAAAGTATCATCGGTCCAAATATACGCCTCACAAATTTGCTGATCCACCATTTCGTCCAACGCTGCTGTGAAACCGTACCTCAACTTCAATTACAGATGAAGATCATCGCACAGTTCTCTGTCGCCTTATGTTTTGCCTTGTCGGCCATTGCATCGCTGACATAGGCTGAGGGTTACAATGCCCAAACCATGCAGTGCGATGCGTTTGGACCACTCAGTCCTTCTGGCAAATTGCATTCCAGAACAATGGTCCGATCTCATGCTTGTTGTAGGCCTCAGAATTCCACTAATGCGCCTGAAATTTGTTAGGTATACCTGTCTGGCGACAGACAGCACTGGGTGCATGGCAGGAGACCCGAGTAACATCGAGGAGCTCGTCGTCAGGGTGAGTATCAATTTTCAGTGTCCTAGCCTATATGATCTTCAAATGCTAACATATCGTTCACAGGATCCGTCAACCGCTGCTCCTGCCGGCGGAGCAGCATCTATATCGAAGGCTCCATTCTGCTGCTCAGAGACCGGAATGGTATCCTGCTCAGTCATCTTTACAGAGGAAGGCACAAGTAAAGCTAGCCTGTACGGCCTGAACATTATACACAAAGAAGCCCAATCTCAATCAGCCTGACACGAAGAATCTCAGCGTCAAGACTGTATAGGTATCTTTTATGAGACAATAGTCCTTACTTTGCGAATGAAGTCCTGGCGATGTCTGGGAGAACCCTGGAGAATCCACCGGGCGTCGATCACATTTCTCCATCTTTCATGTAGTTTTACTCTCCTGTTTATTCATTTCTCAAATACTCGCCTGTCCGCGTCTTCATACTCTGGAAATTCGAAATATTATGCAGTCCAACTATCAAAAGCGACCGATCATTGCGTGAGAAAACAAAAGGTCAACAATCGCAAAGTTGAGCATACCTGTCTTTGTTTGCTATTATAACAGCTGAGAATCCAGTCTCTCGACATCCTTTGCAACTCGAGCATGCCTTCGAGAGGTGTACAACAGGCAAACCTCGTACGGAGATGCATAGTGAGCATATATAGCACCGGTACCCAGAAATTTAATGCACTTCTGCATCCCACCTTGCTCGCTCTTGCATTCTAGGATCTAGCTGACTGGCACTGAGAGGAGTTCTCCAATTGACATGCATTTCAGGTCCGCAGCCATCATTATTAGCACTGCAGCGTTCCTCGGTAGCGCTGTAGCCTCGCCATCTGTTCTTCGCGTTACTGCTCCTAAGACTAGCAAACGCCAAGTCCAGGAGATCACCGGTGAGCTCGGATGCTCTGCGAAGGGGCCACTTGCTGGTCCTTGGGCAGTCGAGCTGTTCACTTGCACGATGGACTCAAAGTGAGTTACATTAGACAATTTATCTTCTGGAATTAATAATTGATATTCACATTTTATCCAGCTATACTTGTCAGGCTACTGAGACGACCGGTTGCACGGCAGGTGATGCAACCAATATCGAATCCCTCATGGTCCTGGTACGTGCTTATCTCACTCTTTGCTACATATCCTAGAAGTAATTATTTGTTGGACCAGGACTCCACCACCGGCCAGGCTCTGAGTGGTGCAGCGTCCATTGCCGAAGCATATTTCAGATGCCCGGAGAACGGACTTGTGCAATGCGCGGTCCACTTTGCCAACAACGGTTCCGAGGCCAGCTCGTACGGTCTTCGTATCATCAACGCAACGGAGGAAACGTGAGTCTCAAGCAGATTATTTCCAAAGAAAATAAAGCTGATGAAATCTCTCAGGCCTTTCTCGAACGCGACGTTCGGGGCTCCTACAGATGACAGCACCGATACCGATAGCCTGAGCGACTTCCCGACCGACAGTCTCAGTAGTGAACCTACTGACAGCATGAGCGATTCTGGATTCGGCAGCCCTACTGACTCGGACACCGGATTCGCCAGTCTTACAGACTCGGACACTGGATTCGGCAGTCCCTCAGATTCCGCAAGTGACTTCGGCAGTCCCTCAGACACATCGAGCGGATTCAGTAGTCCGACTGATACAACTGAAAGTCCTGCCGGTACCGACAGTGGCTTCGGAGGTAGTGATTCCGACAGTGACACTGTCCTTGCTTCGTCTGAAACTAGTGGCAGTCCAAGCGGTGACTCATTCGACAGTCAGGTTGTAGGCAGCGAAGTTCCCGTTTCCACTTCCAGCAGCTTCTCGACGTCGACCAGCGGTTTCGGCAGCGTGCCAACTGACGAGCTCAGTGGATTTTCATAAACGCGAAGAAGTCGTAAGAAACACTCGCTTTGCAGCTAGCCTGCAAAGTAGCCGATTCAGCAGCGTAGACTTGCTGAATAGAATTTCAGCTGTTTCCTTTTCTTCGGTTTCCTTACTTTTACTTCTCTTTCATAGATTCTAGGACTTCACTCCAGACGGTAGACAAAGTCTAGCACAATACTAGACTTAGTGTATCCTCTCGATGTCTAAGCTACAATCTTCCTTTTAATTTATTAGCACTTTCATTGCTAAATGGAACATGAAAAATAAGAGTCTTTACCTCTATTATCTAATTAAGTCTACACACCGTACACCTTCTTTGCATTCTCCCTCGCCTCGCGCATTACTCGCTCCCTGTCGTAGTCTAAACCCGCGTCCTTCGCAACGCTAGCGATAAACTCTGCAGTCCATGGGATCATAGCAGTGTGACAGATCGGGAAGCGGGTGCCACTTTTGAGCTCCGGAAGCGCTTTGTAGATATTACCAGGAACCATGTAAGGTGCGTCCGTCTCAAGAACTATTCGCATTGGTCCGGACGGTCCTGTGCAGAGATTCTTGATGACACTCGAGGTGTTGAAATTCGTCGAATAAGTTATGACACCTCGAAATAAGACGGCGTTAATGAGATGGGTTTCTTTCGCGCAGGAGAGACTGTGTACCTGTAATGCCGATATACAAGTTTGGGAAATGGTCTAATAGTCGCTTTGCAAACTCTGGAGAGTCGGTGAAGCAGTGAACATGGATCTTAGGCTCCTCAGAACGGCTGTTTATCCACAATGAAATCATCGGCTCACCTTATAATCTTTAGGTGCATGCTCCTTCAAGATACGCTCAGTATCTTCCTCAGCCTCTCGCGTGTGGATAGTCAATGGCTTTCCTAGTCTCACGGCGTGCTGCAATTGTCGAATGAAGACATTTCGTTGAACGTCGCGTGGCGAAAGATCGTAATGGTAGTCCAAGCCGATTTCTCCCCAGCCGACATTTCTAGGATGTGTCATTGCTTCTAATCTTGAGAATCATGAGGTACGGACAGTGAGTGTTAGTAATTGACCGGACGAACATGTGCGCCTCTACTTCATCAGTGTAGTCCTTAGATTCGTGCCTGAAAAAAATGTTAGCAAACAGCCGAAAGGCAGTTTAATTCGCTTACGGATGTACACCTGGATATACAATAGAATCTTAAATCTCTCGGGCACGGTCACGAATAAATTGAACAAGCTTACCCATGACGAACCAGTACTCTATCCCATTCCACTTTTCCTGCCTCAGCTCCGAAGTCAAAGCTGAATCAGCCAACTCTTTCCACTGTGACTGTACAGGTGCTTCGCAGTATACATCAACCATCGCCTCCACGTTCTTTCCTTCGTAAACACCTCGTACGAAATCAAACACGGACTCGTACTTTCCCGTGGTGTATTTACTTCGGTACGCGGAGAAGGTCGAGAGTAAATGGGTATGCGTATCGATAATCGGTTCTGCGGAAGCCTCGACCGACGACAGGAACAATTGGAATTCCTCAGGAGGTCCTGGCCGTTTCTTGTTGTTCTTGCCCATTATATTTCGTACTCCCGGAACTAATGATGACCTTGCACGTAAACTGACAGACTGGTGAAAAAGGATTGGCTTAAAAGAGCAACGAAAGAGTAACCGAGACAGGATGAGATATTTAAAGTATGGTGGAAGTAGCTGAGAACGATTTTCTTTGCGTAGACTCGACTCGAGTCACTTATACATAGATCACGTGTGCCGGTTTTATTCCAGTTTTACCGGTTTTTACTATGTCAATTTCAGTTAGAGCTGCTCGGAGAGCTATTGCTATATTTCTGACCTTCTTCGAAGGTGTTGAGGCATTCGAAGAAGGCGACTTTGCGGAATCGCTCTCAACAGAGAAAAATTATCTGCTTTACTTGTTTCCAGTCCCGAACTTTCTGGCTATGGACTTCATTGAGTACGTCTGGATAGTATTCATCCACAACTTGACTGAAAATCGACATAGGATAGCTCCTGTCTCAAAGGTTTTGTCTCATACGCGATACCTGCTAACGCTGCGATCAAGTGAAGGCGTATATCGCTCACTTCTCCTTTTCCGACTTGCTACCGGCTCCGTTGCCAACGATGCTCCTTTGACTTCTGAGCATCTATATGTGATGGAGTCAGCTTGTCCACATCTAGGCGCAGACATGTCTCATGCAGATATTGAGGAATGCGACGCTGGCGTCGTTGCTGTTTGCCCTTGGCATAGGTGCACTATCTATAGATGTCAAATCGAAGACCTTTAGAATCTCATGTTTCCTTTCAGATACGACTTTGACATGCGAACGGGGCAAAGTGATACTGGGTTAAGAGCTTGTGTATATAGAGTTGACGTCCGNGCAGTGGGCGTAAGTTTCGCAGATTCCTTTGACCAATAAAACAGTACTGAACGAGTGCGATTATAGGATTGACCTGGCGTAAGTCACCGGTTCTGAGCTCTTTCATCAAACTAACATACGAGTGTTAGTTGGGATGCAATTGCTCGCTTCGGACCAACAAATCCAACTTTGCCACACCAATTCTTCTCCGACTTCTCAAAAGTCGCACTTGACGAGGCAAAGCACTTCTCTCTTCTGTTGTCTCGTCTCGCCGCGCTAGACACGGCGTATGGCTCACTCCCTATCCATGCAGCACTCTGGTCATCCGCAACCGAGACAGCTCACTCCCTACGTTCCCGCCTCGCAATCGTTCACCTCGTGCATGAAGCACGCGGACTCGACGTCAACCCTCAAACAATCGCCAAGTTCGCGAGACAAGGCGATACAGAAAGCGTCGAAGCGCTAAATATAATCCACAACGACGAGCTCACTCACGTCACCGCTGGTCACCGCTGGTTCACCTTCCTCTGCGCGGAGCAAGGCTTGGATCCCGTTCAGACATTCCGTGAGGAAGTGCGTCTTCATTTCTCGGGGCATCTAAAGGGACCGTTTAATGATGAAGATCGGGAGAAAGCTGGATTGACGAGGGATTTTTATGAGGATTTGGCTGGAGAGCTGAGGGAACAGCCAAAACTTGAGCTTCCTGGATCAAAAGCGGGGTAGTCTTTGTAGATGTATTTTTCCTGTGGTAGGACGATAGTGATCCAAATGTCCATTCGTTTACCTTTACTTCACATCCCGTTTCCTCAGGATCTTCGTCGTCACATCAATGATTGTGAGCGGCTTTTCTGTGCGTTCAATCGCGCGCGCGCGCAATACATATCTCAGGGTCCTCTTGGCGGCAATATAAAAGGGGATGATGGGATCGGCCTCTCAATTAGTTAGTGCTACTCGTAGATGCATGTCTTTTCTTACCACGTCCTTCCTGCTACCCAATCATCCGGCTCGAGACGGCTACATCAAACTCCCGACCGATGTTATCGGAAGAGCGACGGTCAGCAAATGGAAATAGCTGCCGGTCAATCTCCTTCTAGCAATTTTCTTCCAAATCGACAACGATCGACGAGTTGATTATACTCCATGGTTGTATACAAAAACCGTGTTGCAACCGACATTATTTGTAGCATCTCTCGTTAATAGATGCTGGAGCGAGGTGGCCAAGGACGTTTTGTATAAAGATGTTTTATTGACGAGCGATCGGGCTTTATCAAATTTCTCATCATCACTTCGGAATCGAGAGCGTCTGCGACCGCTCGTTCGATCATTGTACTTCTGTCGTGCTTTTTTTCGGAAACGGGGAAGGATGGCTTCCGTTCGATAAACGGAGCGACCTTGACTCGGTACATGCGATGTGCCCGAACCTGCGATCTGAAATCATAAACATGCAAGTCTCCTTTCCTTGCCATGCTCTAAATGGTCTACGTGGCACAGCACACCGACAATTACAGCAGCGGTTGGCGAGCCTCGACATGTCCAGACTCACTCGACTTGAGATACGGCCTCTCATAAATTCCCTCCAGAATCTTTTTGGTCGACACCTTACCTTCCCGTCACTGGAGCACTTTCTTATTAGAAACTACGAATCGGACGTAACAAAGGCGAAACTGCTCGAGTGGCCAATTATGCCGAGATTGAAGAGCTTGTATTTCTTCCTGTGCAACTTCAGAGATGAATACGTGCCCTTACCGAATGCTTCTCGCCTTCGCGTCATCGAGATCGTCGGCGGATATTTCCATACGTATCACCTCTGGAAGGAGATCGTAGCTATCGGACAGTCACTCGAGCTATTGACGTTCGCTCCCGTTTATTCCCCGAGTATTCCGTATAATGATGAACTCGAGATGCTCCCGTCGCTTGTGGTACTCCGCCTCTCTCTTGCATACTGTGTAGATTTGAGGACACCGGAACAAAACAAATCATTCCTCTCCCTTTCACCGCGGCTCGCGCATTTTGTGACAATCGATATTCCATGCGTTAATTCGAAGCCGCCCCTTTACACTATTCAAGATCATGTTATGGAGCTTGTCAGTCTAAAGAAAGCGGGGGAGGCATTCTTGCATCTAGAATCCGTGCATATCAACGGAATGCCCATCTATTATGAGCGTCGGAGGCAAGCAAAACTGCAAGAGCAGGCTGCAGATGCGGGAATCGAGTTCCTGTCACTAGACACTCGCACACTCCACAATCATCTAACATCGCCAAGGAGGGCTTACCAACATCGTTTCTTTAGGTCTAGGACACGACAAGAAATTGTGCAACCTGTTCAAACTGATGGATGCCGAACTCTGATTCACTGAAATACCCGTTGGTCTCGATACCATGTGGCTTCTTAGCCGAGTAACCGTCTTCGAGAGCTCCGGAAGGTCAAATATGACATCGTGTACGTACACTTTCCGTTACGACAACATTCCCGATGACCGAGGACATCTTTTGCTTTCTTATCCAGACCGATGCTTGCATTGTTGATTAAATGCATTTTGGTGGCACGCGGTCCGTCTACGTCTATGCGATGAAATACAATCACGGGGTTGAGGTAGACAACTAATTACGTGGTCTTTTGTGCCGTGCGCCGCAACAAAGTCGACACAGCCGAGGACATCCTACTTACGCCAACAGCGACACCAACAAGAACCGTCAAATCAACAGCGACAAGCTCGATCGCAGCAGCCATAAACCTCGGTGCGAATACCTTCCACACCATGAGATGTCTTCGCAGAAGTGCCGCGCTCGCTGCCGTGCTCAAGAGCAAGACGGAATAGTAGAGCATAGTCCCTATGGCTGCTCGTACGGACTCGCCCATGACGCGTGTGCGTGAGACGACGGGTGCTCCGGGTGTTGGGACGACGACTTGCCAGCATGCAAGTAGTGGCGCCGCGAGCGCCAGCACTGCGACTGGACCGACGGTATTAAGTACGACGGAGACTCGCGACATTGCTGATACGGTACTCGTAAATAAGAACGCTGACTTCCATTGTAACGATGCAATGGTCGCTTGGTGCCCTGTTGCGTAGAATGCATGTAGACCGAGTAACGCTAGCGGTGAAAGTTGACTAAAAGAGAATGGAGGGGTCTCCAGCTTCTCTGCATCTAACACAGCGGACAGCTTCGATCCGGAGAAAGCGCGAGCGAGCGCTTCAGCATCGCGAACGCTATCGGCCACTTCAAGATGCGCGAGCAGCGCGACCGCAGAAAGAGCCAAGATGATCTGACCCGTGAGTTGTGTCGCAAGGTACACGAGTGAGAAAGCGACGGTCCAAAATAGCAGGTATGGAGCTCCGTACGCATTCGAGTTTATCACGACAACGGTCTTGGGCTTAGCGCCGGCAGATGACTCGCCACCTGAAGGCTTGGATACGCGAATGTCAATGCAGAGAGGATTGAGCCACCAGAGACCCAACCCGCCCAACAAAACTCCAGCGAATGTACAGCTTGCTAGTATTGAACGGATAGCACGCGAAGTCATGGCCCATTCGAGTCCAAACAGGTCCTTCGACTCTGCCCATTCCAGCATCCAATTCGCACTGCTCATGACGAGCGTGGGTCGAAGAACGTAAGACAGGAACCTCGGTACGAGGCCCTTATCCGACGCCGAAATGGCGAGGAAGCGACGGAAGACCGACGGCAAGATAATGGAAATAGGAATGGATAGTACTACGGGTAACAGTGGGGAAGATGACTGCGCCGACGAGGTATAGAACGTGACGTGGCAATAAGGTTGTTGTTCTTCTCGGCATACAGTGCTGAACGCCATGAGACGCACACAAATCGCATAGATAACCGAGAAGAACAAAATCCGTCTCCGTAAACGTTCATCTGCAGCTGTGAATCCAACACGGACGGCAGGAATTAAAGAGCTGATGAGGAAGAATGGCACAATACGGTCTTCCCAAAAAGTGAAGGAATTTGAGAAGAAAAGCAGGAAATGTAGGGTTAGGATTACGGGGAACGAAGTCACGGAATGAAAAGTGAAGCTAGGAAACAGGTCTACTATCATAGCTATGCAGGAAGAGAAGGTTGGAATCGCAAGCATGACATCAATGAAACCAAGTTCAGAGCTAACACAATGCCAAGCGAAGTAAATGACTGGGCTTGCAAGAAGGCTCACAGCGGATACCCGAACCAATTTTCTAACACGCTTAGTAGCCCAGTTCTCCCAGTCTGAAATGACCCCCAAGCGGGCGTAAAGACCTGCGGTGGTGACCACTGACATCGCCAATAAGCCCAAACCGATGGACATCTGTTCAACATTGAACTGCGCCCACAACGAGCGGCATACATTCAGTACATACCGCGCGTAGTTGACGTAGGCCGACGGGCCAGAATCGGAAGTAGCGTCATGCCATGCTCTTTCGAGAGAGGACCATCTCAAGATGAGCTCTTGGTCCGAGGCGCTGGAATAGTATGCTTCTAAGTATCGCTTCACTTGAGCAGCATTGAGCTTGATGGCTTCAGCAAGAACCGATCCCCGGGAAAATAGCTCTGGGATGACGGACCCGAGATTGTTGAACGGTATGGGCAAACCAAGTAGAAGAGCCAATGTCGGCACAATATCGATTTGTTGTATCCACCGATGTTCCACAACGGATCCAGGATAAGTCTTTCGTTCTAGAATCTCGGTTGGGACTAAGTTTGTAGATGAGAGATCTTGCAAAGTTACGCCTTTGCTGTAGATCCACATAGCGGCGGAAGTCTCGAAAACGTCATCCCCACCGTGGTCACCCTTTCTGTCCATTCCATGGTCTCCCAGGACGACAAGAAGCGTATCGTCACGAAGTTTATCAACGACGCGGCGAAGCACATCGTCCATCTGTGACAACTTGGCTTTCATCACCGGATGGTCTGGACCGACTCGATGTCCTACATGGTCGACTCCCAAGAAATGACCCACTATTACATCCCAAAAAGGCGATTCCTCCTCAAGTAACGGGAACAAGTGACGGATCACGCCCTCGTCCACCGTATGCAAGTCTTCCACGTTGAATGAGTCGTAAGGATAGGTCATATTTGCAGCGAAGAGTGTCGGGAAGACCGTCATCCAGGTATCGTCACCCATAAAAGCAGCCTAGAAGACTATCAGCAAGTGTAAGCCGAATATGTCAAAAGCAAGACCCAGATTTTCAATAGAACTGGCAATATCAAGGAAAGTAATGATCTCCTTTCCTGATCCCACGAAACCTTTACTTTCACACACGAACCAGCAGACCAAACAGAAATTTGAACTTACCCGTTTTCCCGCCAAATGCAATTGGTTAATAAGCGAGTCCTCCTCGATAGCATATCCTGCAAAATTCGACCCAATGTCCACAAAGGTCGGTAGTGAACCAGTTGTAATGCCCTTAATTCTCTGAAGCGTCGTAGTCGGCGGGTCCGAGAACGAATTGAACAAAAATGAGCGGTCCGGATACTTCGATGTAAGTTCTTTCGGAAGTGTCAGAACATCATGATGATAAGGCGAGCGCGGTACAGGTGGGTCGGGCGAGACGAAGTCGAAACGAAGAGCGTCGATTATGAGTAGCACAACGCGCTGGTGCGTCGCTGGTAGAGTACAGCTCCCGTCTGGACAGCTACTTATATCCGAAAGCGCCATCCTCGTAAGCAGGAATCCTCGAGTGAAGAGGTATAGGCCGGCCATGTGCACCAGGAAAACCCAGCCAAGGACTGCAATCGCCAGACGTGTCCCTCTCGGTCGCCATTCCCACCCTCCAGACATCCTTCCTGAACAGATTAGAGTCACGCTGAGGGCTTGCCCAGGCTATATCGCAAACAGTGAAAATCGTTTGACGACTGCCTTGGTGAACGTGGGGAACTTGTGAAGATGAAGAAGAGTAGAGGAAGTACACAGCACGTGCCACCAACACGTCGTCGCTCGAATTTTTCAAGCTCCGACAATTTCGCGGAAAAGGACTCGTACGTACGAAGAGACATTCCAACATTTTGTCTACTTGAAGTCCTGCAGAAACTGAGTTTTGATCCATGACTATAGCGCAAGTTACATGAGTTGCTAAAATACGTGGTCATAACGTCTATGAGTTTGTAAGCCGATGGTGAACTCCAACATTGATCCACGACGGGAAAAATATTTAGAGTGATAATCTATGAGTATGCTATGTCAGTTTATGAATGGAATGCGAATACATGGCGGCTGAGTTCTAATAGTGAATAATCGGAACACAGAATTAGTGCACGAAAGAAACTAGTGCATTTTGCTGTNACAACGGGAAAAATATTTAGAGTGATAATCTATGGGTATGCTATGTCAGTTTATGAATGGAATGCGAATACATGACGGCTGAGTTCTAATAGTGAATAATCGGAACACAGAATTAGTGCACGAAAGAAACTAGTGCATTTCGCTGTAGGTAACGTGTCGAGAGTTGCGGATGATGAAGGATGGCGATTTACTGTCGAAGGAAGTATGCTCAGTAAGCTGCACGTATAACCTTTCGTAACCATCTTCGGCAGCGCTTCATGTCAACCTTCAAAGTACATGTGATCTGCAACCCTTCATACATCCTATAGCTGGACTTACCGACGCGATGCTCATAAGTTCCTTGATGTCCATGACCGTGTCAGCAATAACAACTTCCGCTTCCTCTCTGACTGTTACATCAGAATCCGGCTCTTCTGCTTCTTCAAATTTATCCATGAGCGCAACTACGGCGCCCTCAATGACAGCAGCTGCCGTAAGCAAAGACATGGGAAACTGGATCATCTCACTCGCTGCAAGGACATGCATCAAAGACGGTTTTTTTTTCGAAGAATGAACAGAATTACCTGCAGCACCCGCATTCAGAATCTGCCATGCATTGAGCTGCGTGAGCTCCCAGCCGTCTGGGAAGGACAGGAGCCTGCGCAGCGAGGGAAGGCTCCCCCATATCTCCGTCATGAACGGTCCAGGAGTGATGTCACGTATCTCGTAGTTCAGCGCTTGAAGAACGTCCTTCTGAGAGATCTAAGTGACATCCGTTAAGTTTTGCGTCTCAAACTGGTATTAGAGCGATACCTCGAAGTCATCATGAGACATGGGATGAGGAGCAAGGACGAGAAACTCGCGAGAGTATACAGGAGAGAACGGGTTTAAGAAGTCACGATTGAACTATATTCAAAGCTCGGTCATATGTGAACAAGGAAAGTAGTGAGCGTACAAACCTTGACAGCAAGAGCTAGGCAGCTCATAGCGACGTCCCAAGTGATACGCTTTCGGCAGAGTCTCATGAGCGGTGTCTCTCGCCCCGTAGCAACGGGCATCGCGTCGCCGACTCGCATGAAGTAACGAGTGAAAAGTTGTATGGCATGGAATCGCGTTTCCGGGCAAGTCCGCAGCTGATGCCGCAGTTCGCCAATGTCCATTTTCTTGCTCGGTGTAATCTACGCAATAATTAGAAACACATATAACCTAAAAACATGAAGATACCGTACCCGGAGTATCCAGCTTATAACCTCTCTACGAGCTTCCTCGCTGATTCCGAGGAGCTCATCCACTTGTTCTTTGGTCGTTGATCTGTCAAAAATGTCGTCAATACCACCTTCGAATCCCTCGCGACGACGAAGAATTGTTTCTCTCCTCAAGAGAGTCTTCAGACGCGCCTCGGAAACGTCGTCTGGAGACATGGGTGGACGAGGAATAGAGACAAAATCAGGAGGGGCGATGATAGGAACCGCTGGAGCCTTATATACCGGAGTAGACGGAGGTGAAGGAGAAGCTTTCTCTGTTGGAACAAGGGACTCGTGCGAAGAGGAGACTGAGAGTGAACGAGCCCGTCGCATTGAAGCAGCTTCCTTTACGGTATAGTTGAAAGACGTTTCCTTAAGCTTCTTGCAGGCAGGTACACTGAGCTGAGTACTACTGTCTTCTGGATCTGTATCGTCATCGTCATAGACCACTGGATCTACATGCTCGACAGTCGTATCACAGGTAGGAGGTTCCGTCCTTTTGCGCTTCAGGGAAAGATGAGAGTTGTCCGAGCGTACTGACGATGGTGCCGTATCATATCTTACAGCACTTACTACGGACGCCGTAGTCTGCGATGCCTCATCCGCCGAGCAAGAACGGGAGGGTGTCACAGAAGATGAGACGTCTCCATGATTTTTCGCACTAAGCAGAGCTTGGAGCTTCCTGTCCAAGGTGCGAATAAACTTTTCTTCCGGAGGAGTAACTACCAGCTGTGAGACATAGTCAAAGCCCGGAGAAGAGGAAGCCGTCCTAGAACCGAGATCGGGGGTACTGGAGAAGGGAACAGGTTCCGAGTCCTGAGTATATGCGCTCACGTCATTAGCTGTTCGCGGTGCAGTAGAAGTCCTAGGCGAAGTAGATGGCGAAGACGAGAGTGGTTCGAAGCTACGATCCATACTAGCAGGCGGAAGTATAGGCGTCTTGTCTTGACGATCAGCGTCAGGTGCATATGACTGCTCTAAATCGCCAGCTGTAAGTATTTCTCGCTCATCCCGGCGAAAAACGGCAGGCGCAGTCATAGTTGGCAAACACGTCAAATAGGCAGAATGTATGCGCTTGAATCACTTCGGAGACCCGAGTTCACGACACGGAATGCAAGCTTCTGCTGTATCAGTGAGCCATTTCGTCCCAAGCACCTGAGATACGACCTACCGGGTCTTCCACCTATGGTCTTCACCGGTTGCTATATGCAATCGTTGCGTTCTTCAGTGAGATATCCGAGTCAAAGTACAGAATCGAATTATGAAGAATGAATGAATGAATGAATGAATAAAAGAGTGAACTGGAAGACGAACAGCACAGCTTGCAAAATGAACGTGATGGGAAACAGATGGGACGTGTCTGTGGAAATGCACAGGATCGGAGTCTGAATCTGTCGTTACTCTCATAATACCTTCCCACGAATATTTCTGTTAATTTGAATGACTCATCTCGTCCTTGTACCTATACATCTACATCGCATGGCTTCTCTGTGTCAGAGACATTATATACAAATTGAGCATAAACAAACATGATAGTAGCATATAATAGCATTTTCACTGGTGTTCGAAAGATTCTTTCCCAGTCATTCTACTCACCCAATTCCCTATTATTCCCAGTTTCTGCACCCTCATCAGAGGCGGATGGTCAACCGTGTCTCCAGCTTCACTCAGGACTTGCGCCTGAGCATATCCAATGTATCATTGAGAATTCCGAATAGCTTGTTAAAGACTTCGACCGGTGGTTGATCCGCTAGAGCCTGCACTGCCAAACGCCTCTGGTAATCATGTATTTGTCGAAGCATTTCTTGTTTACGTTCGGTATCCTCGGTTGAGTCAGGTTGCGCTTGAGCCTGCTGTAAGTTGCGGAAGAGCCATCTGAGAGTTATCCCTGCGTGATGCCTTTGATAGGTATCGAGCGCATCCGGAAACAGTACGTCGTACATCTTGAGCACGCATTCCTTTACATCTTCAAAATATGGATGGAAGTGGCGCAAAATCCTTGCATGGAAACAAGCTCGAGACGTAAGAGCTTGAGATCTATCGAGGTACGCTACTTCCCATTCATACGGTGTCGTCGGATAGTGCCATGGTAAAAGTGGAGAGTCGGGCTCGTATGTCGGAGCGCTGCCACTGTTCGGACCCTTGAATGCCATGCATACGAAGCATAGCAGGTACAATGTCGACTCGAGGTCATGATAGTAGCTCCGCTTGATGCTTATGCACGGGTATGCTGCCGCCCGCGCAATCTCTTGAGGATAGAACCACTGCGATGTCGTCGCTTTGATCTAGAGGATAATCTCTGAACACGGAATTACAATGATGGCTAAATCATCACAATACCTCGTATCTATAGCGTGAATCTTCCAAGTCGATTGCGTAGGCGAAGTCGATGAGACACGCCTTACGAAGGGAACTTGGAGAACCAGAGTCCGGTACAAGGATGACATGATCGTATCTTATATCTGCATGTAAGATGCGGCGTTCGTGAAGATCCTTAATCGCTTTCATTATGCGACGGTGAGTCAAAGAAGGGCGATAAAAGCAGCGAAGTTTACTCCAGCGTACCTTTGATGATGTCGCGAATCGCCGATACCAACTCCTCCAGGCAAGTGAACTCATCCAGATGAGTTCCGACGGGCTTCATTACATAGCGGAAATGATTAAAAGTTGGTAGACCTATGCCACCCTTCTTGAAGAAATCTGTAGAGTCGATGGCGCCGCCTCCAGTCTTGAGCAATTCATATTCAACGATCCGCGGTACGTTCTCGATATCGCTGATCCGTTCCAGGATATCAACTTCGCGGGGCTTGGGGATGCCTTCTTCGAGCCAGACGTCTTTAATGGCGTAGAGGTCTTCGAAACGTTTAGCAAGGACACAGGTGCTACCCTCGAACATAAGCTCATGCCTTCCGCAGACATGCCTGGGAGTGTACTCCTTTCCATTAGCAAGAATTTCCAGCCCATTCATGGACGAGTCGTAACCGAGTTCCTCCTCATTTGCAAACAGCAACCCGACTATGAGTCGAGCGAAATCTGACACACCCGAAATACCATAGTCTCTGGAGAACATTACCCCCGACTGGCCGAATACCATCAACCGGAAATCGTCTTTACCAAATGCAATGCCTATGACGAAACGTCGAGAATATGTGTGCTCCCAAATATGCCGTGCAAACGCAAGGAGCTTGTATGAGGTCCAGTCGAAGTCATCCTGGTCCCGACGAAAGAGCACTGGGGCTATCACAAGACCCCAACCAAATTGGCGATCGACTCGGATAAATTCGTGTACAGTCAAAGCTAGCTCGGGTGGCTTGTCTGCATTCGACGTAGAACGGTTATCACCAACCGACGAGAACGAAAATTGACAGGTGAATTCGCCCGGCATGTCCACCCTTGGAATACCGAGGCGATTCCCGACCGCAGCTCCAATCTCATCCAGCAGCTTCCCCATTCTGCATTCAAGAGAACTCGATGCGCTGTTGGTAGAGAGTTCGTCCAAGATACTCTGCTTCCTACTTTCAATCTCTGGCAAGAGGTCCGCCCAATTCAAAGCATATTTAGAAGCATAATTCTCATCACTAAGTTTCCTGCGCTTATCTACGCCGCTTTCAATAACTTCGTTATGAAATACTTGTTCGAGGAGATTGGGAACAAAGATGACTCGTGAATCGGGAAGTGCGATATCGCATTCCGAGCTAAAAAGGACACTTCAGGTTACTACTAAGGGGCAAAGTTTGATCTACACACCAGCATGTCCAGCATTCCCTCTGGCGATCCCGCTGTTCGGGTAGGGTAGCCTCGTGAAGACAGGTCATGATAGTAGTCTGAGCGAAGAATAACTAAGGAAAGTACGCGATTGGGGCTTTTAAGATAGGTTTCGTTCCATGAAGAAATTATTCACAGCTCTTTTAGTTATAAGGCCGAGTCATCGGAGGTGGCTTAAAGCAAAACAAAAGCTTCCGGAACTAGGAAGCCAAAGGTGGTGGCTTCAACAAAGCAGCCCCACTCCTGTTTTCGCGAGAGTTGCAATTAACTAGAGTACCGAAAGTTTCCGTGGAAGCCCTCGACTGAATGGCTTGATCCCAGACACCATGTCATACTGGATGCATGTTGGACGGAATGAAAGAGAAGAGGGACAGACTTGCGCAGGCAAGCGTACGCGGACACGGAAGGACTCAAAAAGAAAACTATGCCTTCGGGGCCGAACACCCAAAGGCGACACGGCAAAACTTCGATCGCAGAACACCAGGACTGCAACGTGCAGTTCATCTGGCACGCTCCAATTCGGAAAACAATAGACAATAAAAAATCGAACGTTTGAGCCACCCAATGCGGCTGGATATTTGCAAGCATATTCCGTTTACCGGAAGAGTACACTGAGCCATCAGCTCGGCGGTAGATACCGCCATTGTCGACTGCGTTGCTAGAAAGAGAGGCAAGGAAGAAGGATGAATCTTATCTGTGCCGAGTCCGCGACCCCTTGAGTGACAGTAACTTTCAATGAGGATAAAAGGGAAAGACCGTGGACTAAGTTGAAAGAAAAAGAGACTATGTATCTCGGATTTGTATTCCTGCCCTACATGTCAGAGACATTGGCCATGGGATGAGAATACAGTGAGTCGACGCCATACATTTGGTGGTGGTAATAAACAAAGAAATAACAATCTGGACGGAAAGGCTCGTTTCAAGATCTGTCAAGGGCCGGTCAATGATATTACTAATAAGCTAAGAAGACCAGACCAGATAAGGTCATCCCCGTTGTTGCGTTTGACTACATGAAGAAATTGTATCGTATTGTTTCACCTCAACACGCCAATCTCGGGGAATACAAGGCTAGGTAATATTTTGAAGAACAAAATAAAATTTAAGGAACTACATAGTATATATTTACAAAAGCGCGTCATCTCGATTTCTCTAGACCTTTAGTCGTTAGCCGTCCTTGTGAAGAACTTCTTGTTCGCAGTCAACTCAAGTTGAGTGCAAAGGTACCAGCAGTCGCGCCAGCTACAGCGATGAAGACTTCAACCCATCCGCATAAGGCGGCGTGTTAGGCACAAGTCCGCCGAGATGTCTTGACAGCAGACGGGGAGTATCAACGCCCGAGAACAATTCAAGTGAGTTTACATATCAGTAATACAGACGTCCGCTTCGGAAAGGGAGGTGCCAGAGACCGTGGCTGCCTGTTGCATAAGTAACGTGACCGCGTTTTGGTGACGTACTACTTAAGGCCCTCCTAACAATTAACCGCATCACCTCGATCTTGAGTTTCGTTGCCCGAAGTGATTCCTGTCTCTATTTCCATTTACATCCATCTATCAGCATGGTCTTGACGAGACGGATGACTCGGATGGCCAAGGAAGGCACAACCAGCACCAACACCGGCGAACACTATCATTCTTGCGTTGGTCCCGCAGCCCAAGTTGGCAACACTNCCCGCTTGATGCTTATGCACGGGTATGCTGCTGCCCGCGCAATCTCTTGAGGATAGAACCACTGCGATGTCGCCGCTTTGATCTAGAGGATAATCTCTGAACACGGAATTACAATGATGGCTAAATCATCACAATACCTCGTATCTATAGCGTGAATCTTCCAAGTCGATTGCGTAGGCGAAGTCGATGAGACACGCCTTACGAAGGGAACTTGGAGAACCAGAGTCCGGTACAAGGATGACATGATCGTATCTTATATCTGCATGTAAGATGCGGCGTTCGTGAAGATCCTTAATCGCTTTCATTATGCGACGGTGAGTCAAAGAAGGGCGATAAAAGCAGCGAAGTTTACTCCAGCGTACCTTTGATGATGTCGCGAATCGCCGATACCAACTCCTCCAGGCAAGTGAACTCATCCAGATGAGTTCCGACGGGCTTCATTACATAGCGGAAATGATTAAAAGTTGGTAGACCTATGCCACCCTTCTTGAAGAAATCTGTAGAGTCGATGGCGCCGCCTCCAGTCTTGAGCAATTCATATTCAACGATCCGCGGTACGTTCTCGATATCGCTGATCCGTTCCAGGATATCAACTTCGCGGGGCTTGGGGATGCCTTCTTCGAGCCAGACGTCTTTAATGGCGTAGAGGTCTTCGAAACGTTTAGCAAGGACACAGGTGCTACCCTCGAACATAAGCTCATGCCTTCCGCAGACATGCCTGGGAGTGTACTCCTTTCCATTAGCAAGAATTTCCAGCCCATTCATGGACGAGTCGTAACCGAGTTCCTCCTCATTTGCAAACAGCAACCCGACTATGAGTCGAGCGAAATCTGACACACCCGAAATACCATAGTCTCTGGAGAACATTACTCCCGACTGGCCGAATACCATCAACCGGAAATCGTCTTTACCAAATGCGATGCCTATGACGAAACGTCGAGAATATGTGTGCTCCCAAATATGCCGTGCAAACGCAAGGAGCTTGTATGAGGTCCAGTCGAAGTCATCCTGGTCCCGACGAAAGAGCACTGGGGCTATCACAAGACCCCAACCAAATTGGCGATCGACTCGGATAAATTCGTGTACAGTCAAAGCTAGCTCGGGTGGCTTGTCTGCATTCGACGTAGAACGGTTATCACCAACCGACGAGAACGAAAATTGACAGGTGAATTCGCCCGGCATGTCCACCCTTGGAATACCGAGGCGATTCCCGACCGCAGCTCCAATCTCATCCAGCAGCTTCCCCATTCTGCATTCAAGAGAACTCGATGCGCTGTTGGTAGAGAGTTCGTCCAAGATACTCTGCTTCCTACTTTCAATCTCTGGCAAGAGGTCCGCCCAATTCAAAGCATATTTAGAAGCATAATTCTCATCACTAAGTTTCCTGCGCTTATCTACGCCGCTTTCAATAACTTCGTTATGAAATACTTGTTCGAGGAGATTGGGAACAAAGATGACTCGTGAATCGGGAAGTGCGATATCGCATTCCGAGCTAAAAAGGACACTTCAGGTTACTACTAAGGGGCAAAGTTTGATCTACACACCAGCATGTCCAGCATTCCCTCTGGCGATCCCGCTGTTCGGGTAGGGTAGCCTCGTGAAGACAGGTCATGATAGTAGTCTGAGCGAAGAATAACTAAGGAAAGTACGCGATTGGGGCTTTTAAGATAGGTTTCGTTCCNAAAAGGTTTTTTGATCACGCACTACATAAGGCCCGTTCAATCCACAACCTCCTAACAATTAACCACATCACCTCGATCTTGAGTTTCGCTGCCCGAAGCGATTCCTGTCCCCATATTCCCATTTTACATCCATCTATCAACATGGTCTTGATGACACGGATGACACGGATGACCAAGGAAGGCACAACCAGCACTAACACCGGCGAACACTATGGTTCTTGCACTGGTCTCGCAGCCCAAGTTGGCAACACTGACTCTTCGACGTGCCCCGCCGCCGCTATCTACGGAGATGCGGTAGAGGCTTTCGTTAACAACCATGCCTCTTCAAGCAGAGGAGACATAAGGGCCAACGGAGCCCAAACAACACAAATCTCCAGAGAGAACAGCGACAATGACATTTGTGCCCCTGATCCGAGCTCAGCAGGAACAAAGTGCCGTAGTGGTTGCAAGTTAACTAGTAACCAAGCACGTCGCTCACTAACCCTGCTTTTCTACTGACTAAAGTTGCATCATAGCATAACCAAGTCGAGTCGAGCCATCACCAAGTCATGTGGTCCGAGCCCGGCCAATGGAACAAACTCACCAAACCGGAGTGTTAGTGTGTCCTCTCCAGCTGCTCCTTGCTTTACCAAAAATTTGATGACCTTCCCTCCCTAGATTTACCGTCAGTCCATCCACAGCTGAAACGAGGCCAAAAGAGGCAGAGGGACGAGGGCGATAATAATAAAGAGAACGTTGCTGTTGCCGTTCAAAGGGGTACCCCGCCGAAACGATGCGTCCGGCATCGAGCTGCCAACACTAATGAAACTTCGACTATTCCCACCAACGAGAATATCCCGGTAATTGTCGAGGTCATGTCGGGTCCGACTTTTCCACACCATGTCGCCCGCGACATTGAAGCCTCTGACGAAGTAGCATTTGCCAATGTGCTGGGTGGAGTCACGAAGCCGACGGTCATATCTCCTCTACTTCCAGTACCGCTAGAGCGCAATCCCAAGAAGACGCGTAACTATCTTGGGCTGATAGCATTAGACAACGAACTACTCCAGATACTGATGAAGTTTTCTGAGGTGAAGAAGGCTGAAGGCACGACGGAGCATCCGGGGGTCACCAACGTCTGATTGTATCTATATCCAATACCAGGTCGACTTGCCTCGTCTATAAAGGGGCAGTCTTAGACACCTTTAGCCGTCCTACGGCGGACCAACATGAAATTCTAGCATCTTGAAGTCACGTTTTACGTCTTCTTCCCCTTTCACTATCAGCAGAGAGTTGCTTCTACATACCTTGGATGTCTGCTTCCTTGCACAATTATTACCGGACTTGTACAGTTATCTGTAAAATGAACGTATTTCCCGCTGGCTCGTCAGTCCACCGAGATTGCTGAAGTGCACTATAAGCGTCTAATGTACTAGCGTCGCGTGACTTGCATCCAGTAAGACGAAAGCANTGCTGTTGGAGTTCTCGGGTGGAGCCATGAAGCAGACCGTCATATCTCCTCTACTTCGAGTACCGCTAGAGCGCAATCCCAAGACGCGTATCTATCTTGGGCTGACAGCATTAGACAACGAACTACTCCGGATACTGATGAAGTTTTCTGAGGTGAAGAAGGCTGAAGGCAGGACGGAGCATCCGGGGGTCACCAACATCTGAATGTATCTATATCCGATACCAGGTCGACTTGCCTCGTGGCAGCCTTAGCCATCCTACGGCGGACCAACATGAAGTTCTAGCAACTTGAAGTCATGTTGCACAACTTCTTCCCCTTTCGCTATCAGCAGAGAGTTGCTTCTACATACCTTGGATGTCTACTTCCTTGCACAATTATTACTGGACTTGTGCAGTTATCTGTAAAATGAATGTATTTCCCGTTGCTGAAGTGCACTATAAGCGTCTAATGTATGACTAGAGTTGTGTCCAGTAGGACGAAAGCAAAGCCTCATGTTCTGAGTATGAGACACACATTCGCGATCATGCTGATACCTGAATAGCAACGAAAATACGCTCACTTGTTGTGTTTCTTCATCGGTCACTTGGTGGGTGTAATAAGGATGCATGTTTTTCTTTGATGCGAACAACCGACCGTCAATCATTTATCACCCACGCCACCGTGCCTGAATCAGCAACGATCGCCCTTTGATTTGCAGAAGATCAGCACAGATCACCATGCTTAATGAAATGCAAGGACGGCAAGCCTATCAGAAATTTTAGATGGTTTTCGCGTCAATCACTCTCGGTAGAGTCCGTGGTATGTTTCTTGTCTTTTATTCAAGGTATAAGGATTGTTATTGCGAAGGACGCATTTCAATTAAAGTGCTTGCGTCTATGCATCTTTCCTGAACTGTACATACTGTATGTCTTCACCAGAAATGCGACAGTAGTCGATACAGTAGTATCGCTACTGAGAGACCAAGAGCCCAAGAATATGCATTGTTCTTCTCCAGAGTATAACAAGTGATGTATCGATGATACTCACGAGGTTTATTCCAGGGAAAAGATCAGCGTACATGCCCAGCTCATGGCGAGTTATATTATCGACGTTGTCAAAAATGACACGGCAGTGCGAAAGCATGCCGAATACCTTTTGTTGAGCTTTGATAGACATGTCCAAGCGGGAAGATCTAAGCGACACCGCCATTTGAATCAATGGAAGCCCATTAAGCGAGTCCATAGAGCTGTACTTGGTGTGAATTATTTGGGGATGGTCACTGTGCTTTGACACAACGGCCAATGCACTACTCACGTTCTACTTAAGGCCCTAGTCTGCCCGCGAGCTCCAGCATTAAAGAACTATCAAATCCCCGTCGAGACCCTCGTTCCCAGCGATTCCGAAGCCTCTGCTGTGTATCACTACGCGCCTCCAGAATGGTCGTTACACGCTCAATAACTAAGAAATGCGCCGCTGGGGATGGTAGCTCTGGCGCAACTGCATCAACAAGATCATACCATAACGATCACAGTACGTGCGCCGTCATCCATGAAGATGCGGTGAGAGGTGCTGTTGATAACCATGCTTCTGCTTGCAGCAGAGGCGCGAAGAGCAACAGTGCTCTTCTTCCGACCTTCTTCAGAGAGGACAAGTCCGCACGTACTCGTTCTCGTTCAGGTGTCCCGCCAGGGACCACTTCGCATGGTAGCGGTCGAAGGCCTACTCGTGAGCAATCAGATCCCCTTCTAACCAGTCCTTACGTTGATGGTCGTTCACAGGCGCAAGGAAGCAACCACCCTCCGTTCAAGCCATCACAAAGAAGAGTAGCTCGAAGCCTGAGGTACGCTCGAACGACTCCATGAATAAGTGCAGAGGTCTGTAGCTTCACATTCCCTTCGCTTAAAGGTCCTACACGCTCTCCGCTTCGACAGCAACAGCAATATTGTCACGGCATGCGTCGACAATCGTCATTGGCTCTGTAGAAGATAGATCTGAGAAAGAAGATAAACACCATCCATCAAACCGAGGCGTGAAAAGAAAGAGAGATGAAGAAGAAAAAGTTCCGACATTTGCAGCGTCCATGCGTGAACACGCGGCGCATTCGGCGCAAGGGTCAGGATTCTCGGGGTCCAATAATTCGGGAAATGGGATTCATGACAACTGCTCGTCCACGGTTGAAAGACGTTCTGCACGTCTAGCGGCTAGATCGTCCGTTCAGGATTGCAAAAGATCAGACCGCTCTCGGAAGACGAAAGGTCACGAGAACGCACCAGCGAAGAAGAAATCAGTATCGAGAAAGCGAAAGCGCGATCACGAACGGGCCAATGATGTGACCGAAGCACCTGGCCCTTCGCGCCGTGTACGAGGACGTGCTTTGGAAGGATCTGACCACTCAGAAGGTGAAGATGAGGGAAAGAGCTCATCTGCTTGTGGAACTTCGACGGAGTCGCCGCAAGAAACCCTGGTTAACGACAAGTCAAGTCCACTAAAGACTAGCGGGCCAGGATCCGACGAAGCATCTCCCCTGCCGTCTTCTCTCCCTATGAACGAGGATCTAGTCAGCGAACCAACCAGGCCGAGTTCGAGGGGACTCTCCCGTGGACGTCACATGTCCGTGGAGAGTGTCCCATCAGTGATTTGGTCGGAAGGAGACAACCGAACCACGCAGTCCATCCATCGAGCCTCTTTTGACTCCTCCGCAGTACATAAAGGAGGAAGAGGAGGAGATCGTCCTTATCAACCAAGATCTGGACACGATGATTCCTCTCGCTTCTCGGGATGCTGAAGAAGACGGAGCGAGCGTGGTACTCACGCATCTGCCACAGCTCGGAGACGAAGAACGCGGTGATGAGCAGTCGATCGAAGCCGACGACGACGCTCACGACCACATAGTCACGAATCGTTATCGGAGTCTGGCTCCCGAGCCGGATCAGGGCCTCATAAACGCTATCCGATCAGGAGAAATCCCAGGTCTTACTTCGCCTCCACCTTCAATGCACGAAGCGAGCTAAGCGTGACGCGTTAATGACGAGTCCCATTGTCGGTCCGACGATCGCGCTCGATTCCGCTCAACGATGATGATTCACCTGCTCCTGATACGGTTGCGTTGTCTCTCTGTTTCAGCAACCAAAGCATTCCTCTTCGGTATTTGTACATATTTCGAATGTCAGGATTCACCCTCGATCTCGTTTGTACTTTGCCTTTTCCTTGTTCTGTCTGCGTCTCTCTTGTGCAGTATCAATGTAATATACAAGCGACTGGCTTCGGTCGTTCTACGGTTCAGCGATCTTCCTGGATCGCTATGTCACCCTATAAACCTGGAGGGTGAGAAAGCGTCTTAGCACTATAACGAAAAATTCCATCGAGGCCAAGCTCAACTGTCGGGATATGGTCCGTCCCTCGAGAGCTTCATTGCTTGCCTCCCTGAAACAGACCGACATAGACATCTAAGATGATCGGTATGAGCCGTTTAACTTTGGTCTCTAGAGAGTGTCCTGAGATGAGTGTTGATAGTCAGACTGCGTCTTGAGTGAAAGTTGATGGAGATCCGGAATTTCTCTCACGCCTTTGATGGAGACGATGAGGGTAACGTGACCCATCTGTTTCGAACTCCGAGTGAAAGTCATGGTCCCGATGCGCAATTCCCTCACAAAACTATGGCATCTCATCTGGGGAGAACGGGCTTGAAAGAGTTATTCACTGAATACCTGGTAGATTCCATTAAGTTTTAGCTGCCTAATTTCTTACTAAGCCCCCGATTTATGCACGAAGTCTGAGTGGCATGCACATACAAAGAAGCCTTGATCGCCTTAAATCCGTCTATTCTAGTATCTTCTTGTATCTGGCTGGGAATCCAAGGTCGTCAATGAAGACGCCTTCTTTGACTCGCTCAGGGTATACTTTGGATTATTGATTGATCAACAGCGGTTCCTCTTTGAACATCTCGAGTGTTAGTATCTGAAAGGCTTTCAGGGTGTCCCATGTTGCATGCCTTTGAATTATTTGAAAGGACAATCATAAACGCACTGAACCCGGAACAACTCACTTCTCATCAAACGTGTTGTTCTATTATAGAAGGATGCAAATTGAATATTGGACGTAGAAGAAAGACTAGCTGTCGCCTTCTGAAAGAGTCAGCGCGTTCATTTGTATAAGCACACTTGAATCGTAGCCCGGTACTGACGAACCGCGTTTCGAGTCACACGTACTTGAGGCCCTGCGCTCCCCACGATCTCCTGACAATTCACCACAACCACTTCACACTTGTATCCGAGCCTTAACAGGTCCGGCCTTCGTCCCTATCAACTTCTAACCTGTACTCTTTATCACCGAAATCACGGGACTCGTTACATGCGCCGTAGCGAAGAAATTCGCCGCTAATAATAGTGGCTCTGAAGCATCTGGATACATCACTGCGAATCAAGCGGGTATTGTCGTGGTTGAAAAGAACCCAGCCATCGATGCGGACGCGGACAGAGACGTCAGCGGAAACCGAGTCACTGCTAATGATAGACATGAAAACCAACGAGGGTGACATGCCATTGCACGTTTCAATCCCTGGCAAAGTTGCGGCCTTGATCACAGGGCCCTCGTCGCTTCAAAGACAGAGTTAGGCGCTACGAAGGGGAAAAAAAGCAAACCAAAATATTCCCGCATAGGCGCGACCGGACTAAAGAGAGAACGAAATCATTGATAAGACGTCTTCGGCTGCGCGCAAACTTCGGGATTACACTGATCCATGCCCAGACATTTATAGTCTTTCCTTGTGTAAAGAACAGTTTGGCACAGAACCCGAAGCCATCCAATATGCATAGCCCTTACAGGGTTTCTCAATCTGGTTGCAGTCTCATCCAGGCGTCGCCAGGAGGAAAAGGAGAACGCATTCAGATAAAGTTCAACGAGCCTCCCGCGGCGCTCCCGTCATAAGGGCAAGTTCTCGGAAAGAGATATTGATCGTCCATACTGGGTTGCAAGGCTACCCTTCGCACGCCCCGAATGAAGAGCTCGGAATCGAAGCTCCTGCTGATGGTCGAGTCGATGAAGTGGAAGCCGCATCGGTAGCGGAGACGCCAGAGCTAGATTACGCGCAAGAACCAGATCGACGCTACTTCGCGTTTCTCATCTGTCGTGCAACCCCGTATTCTTTCAAGGACTCAAGCATGCGGAATTCAGCCATCACTAGAATGAGGGAAGAAGAATGAAATCATGCGCACGGTGCTGCCTTCGTGCTTGTTTTCAGTCCCTTTTCTTTTATTTCGCCTTTCTTCGCCTTTCCGTTTCCTTTATAATCGCCTTGTTTCCCTGCCAGGTCTCCTTAGTCATTTATCTGTACAACGAAGGTGTATTTAATAGACGAGTTTCTCTGCTCGGTGATCCTTTGAGATCGCTGTGGCACCTCATAAACTTGGTAGGCGGGAATTCATGAACCCCAATGGTTTGATGACGTGAAACATAGCGACATAGATAAAGAGAATGCGGTGATAAGGTCCGTCAAACTCTTGGAAAGTGTTGACAGACGTACCCAGAGATTATCTTGACTTATACCGGGTAGGCGAGTCGCGATTTGAGTCGTGGCCTGGTGGCGAACAAGTAACGTGACCGCGTACAAGCCACGTACTATTTAAGGCCCTGCACTCTTCGCAACCTCCTCACAATTAACCACAACCATTCCTCGATCACATATCAACTTTGAGCAGATCCAGCCTTTGTCCTTATCCATCTCTAGTTTGTACATTTCATCATCACAGACATGGGAGTCATTACGCGTGCCATGGCGAAGAGACTCGCCGCCAACAACGGTGGCTCCGAAGCGTCTGGGACCATCAATGCGGAAGTACGACGTACTGTCACTGATGGAAAGGACTCTGCCGTCAATGTAGACATGGAAAGAGATGTCAATGAAAGCTACACCTCTGCAAATAACAAAGGCGCAAGGAGCAATGAGGTTCTCAAATCCAAAATCTACACAGAGAGCGAGTCGATCACTCCTTGCGAGCCTCCATCTACCGACCCGAAATCGGGGACCAATGGTCGTCGTCGTCGCGGTACGAAGGCAACTCGTAAGTATTCATATCTGAAATTAAGTTCCCTTTTATACTAAGCGGGTATTTTCCCAGGTGCGACCAAGCCACGTCGCGTTAGACAAGCCACCGAGAGAAAAGGTGGTTCAAGTCGCGGAGTATCGACTCCAGATGTTTCTGGAAGTGAGTGACCAAATCTGATACCTGTTTCATTAGCTAATGAATTATCGGCCATAATCGCAGAGATTTCGCAAGACCACGGCGACGCAAAGCATAATAACGGTACCTCGGAAGATACCAGCATAGCCTCAACCGGACGAAAGAGAGGGAAAGAAGAGACAAGTGACGCAGATCTGCAAACAGGTCATGTTGTTCCGACGCGGGCCAAGACACGGCGCATTCAAAGGGACATCCGCCGAAGTCCACCTGTCGGCGAAGCGCCTTCAGATGCGCGCAAACTCCTGAACTGCACTAATTCGAGCCACGAAGTAATGACCAATGATGGTCATAACTTGCCTGGCACGCAGTACGGNAAAAATTACCTTATTTCCCTGTCAGGTCTCCTAAATAAGTTTTCTTGTACAACGAAGGTGTATTTAATAAATGAGCTCCTCGGCTCAGTAATCCTTCGACATCGCTGTGGCACCTCATAAACGTAGTAGGCGAGAATCGTGAGCCCCAAAGACTTTGGTGACGCAAGATAGAGCGAATAGGCAAACAAGATGCGGTGAGCAGATCCGTCGAAATTTTTGAGAGTGCGAACAGACGTGCCTGTAACTATCTTGACAGGCGAGTTGCGATTTGAATCGTGGCCCGGTGCTGGATAGGTAACGTGACCGCGTCCAAGTCATGTACTATTTAAGGCCCTACCAATCCTTGCGTCCTCTTCACAATTAACCACAACCACTCCTCGCTCACATACTAAATTTGAGCGAGTCCAGCCTTTGTCCTTATCCATCTTTACCTTGTACATTTCATCATTACAGACATGGGACTCATTACGCGCGCCATGGCGAAGAAACTCGCCGCTAACAATGGTGGCTCTGAAGCCTGCGGGACCGTCACTGCGGAAGTACCACGCACTATTACCGACGCAAAGGACTCCACCGTCAATGCAGACATGGAGAGAGATGTCAATGAAAGCTGCATCTCTGCAAATAACACAGGCGCAGAGAGCAATGAGGTTCTCAATCCTAAAATCTACAGAGAGAGCGAGCCGATCGCTACTCGCACGCCCCCATCTACGGACCCGAAATCGGGAACCATTGGACATGATCGCGGTACGAAGGCAACTCGTGAGCATTCATATCTGAAACTCGGTCCTCTTTTATACTGAACGGGACTTCTCCCAGGTGCGACCAAGCCACGTCGCGTTAGACAAGCCATCAAGAGGAAAGATGGCTCAAGTCGTGGAACATCAACTCCAGATGTTTTTGGAAGTGAGTGACCAAATCTGATACCTGTCTCGTTAGCTGATGAACCATCAGACATGATTGCAGAGATTCCGCCGGACCATGTTCCATCTGGGGCTGAAATACGCAATGCAACGCATAACAACGGTGCCTCGCAAAACACCAGCGTAGTAGCAGCCGGCCAAAAGAGATCAAGGGAAGAGACGAGCGAAGCAGATTCGCAAACGGATCGTGATATTGTTTCGGCGCGTACTACACCACCACGGCGCATCCGTCGGAACACCCGCCAAGGTACATTTGTCGACGGGGCGCCTTCAGTTGCACGCAACCTCCGGGACTCCACCAACTCGAGCCCCGAAACAAAGGCAAATGACGTCCTAAACTTGCCTGCAAGCCAGTACGGTGCAGAACACAGATCTGACGAGATACCTATTCGCAACAGTGTTTCCGGCCCCGCTGAAGTCTGTTCGGGACAGTCTCCGAGGGAAAAGGAAAATGTGCCTGCAGCACGTTTAACGTCAAGCCCCCTACAGCGCTCTCGTCGCAAGGGCACGTGCTCAGAAAGAGAATTCGTTTTGGCACGGGCTATGCTGGCACTATCCAAACCGCGAATTTCTTCTAGACTCCAGAATAACCCCGGGCCCAGTGGAGAGAGGAAGGACGGTGCAACGGCTCTGTCCTTGCCAGATCTCCCCAATGAGGCCGTCCATGCTCCAACATGGGAGGCTCCACGACTGGATCCGGATGACTTCGCGTTCCTGGTCCGCCGAACAACGCCGTATAGATTTGAGGAATCAAATATGCGCAACGAGGCAATTATCAGACCTGCGCAAGAAGAATGATACACGGCGCTATACGTCGTGCTCGCCATCTGCTGTTATTTCTGTCCCCTTTGTGCTTATCTCGCCAATTTTAGCCTTCTGTTTACCTTGTGTTCCACCGTACCTTGCATTTTCCTCCAGTATCTCAGATGTAATAAACGGATCGTTTATCGCCTCGGTGATCTTTTGAGATCGCCTTGGTGTCTCATAAGACTGAAAGGAAAATAACCGCAATGCTTTGACGAAGGGGACCGATCCCAGCGCCAGCATATCAAAGGATAGTTGAAGAAGAGCCTCCTACGAAAGCCTCAGTCTACTGTATATATAATCGTTCGATGAGAACGACATAAAGTCGCAAGGAAATGGGCAAACATATCATACCGGGCCATTGACCTGCTTCCTGCCACTGAAGGACTGGACGTCTTCATGTAGACTGTCCTTGGATGAGGAGAGTTTGGCTTTCATGATTTTCGCCCGAGCCTCAAATATGGTCTATCTTCTCCCACGCCTCAGATACTAAAATCAGCCCTGCGACGATCAGCACCGAATTGGAGAAGACTGAAACCAGCTCAGAGCCGAGAAACATCATAAGTTGAGTTCTATGTAGTGATGATTACGATTTCATCGACAGCTGGAATTGTTTTCCTTAAAAGATATCACTAATTAGTATGATTTAAATATGTGGCTGGAAGTATTCAGAACTTGGGCGCGCTTTTCCCACGGATATGGAACCAAATCTGTCCTGAACAAGGTCAAGTCAACCACAGTCCACAACGATAGTTTCCCCTCGTTTTCTTTCTCGCTTTTTAGCGGCCGGCATAATCTTGGATTGAAAACGATAGCGATGAGCTCGGCGGCATTTTACGCGCAAGCTGCGGAGGTACTAGCAGGATGTCTCTCAAATCGAGACGATTTGGACGCCGTGCTCGACCGCGACAAGGGGTTTGCACCGAGGCTGAGCAAGATGTGCCAGAAACGGTGTGTATAGAATATTACATACCGATGAGTTCGTCTGCTGATGACTTCTGCAAATCCACTAGGCTTCATGAATTGAAAGAGGCGACCGAGGGGCAGGTTGTGATTCCGGCCACGAATGAGGAGATTACGATGTTGAAGCTGGAGAGTAATACATGGGATCTCGTTCAGTTGCTCATGTCGTGAGTAAACTCCGCCATTCGCTAGACATCAGATAAACTCAATCCCAATGCTCAACCAGCGTTCGTAAGACCGAACCAGCTCCATTCCCATCCGCAAAAGAGCTCCTCCGCAAGAATCCCTACTTGCCCACTAGAACGCTTGCACAATCTATTCTTAGGGACTCTCCTCTCCTCAATGAGCTCGTGATAGTCCGGGAATGGCTGCATGACAGCGCGCCTGTACCGATTCCGCCTGAAAACGCAACGGGCTACTGGAAGTTTACGCGATTGAGATTACAGCAGGCAGAGAGGACAGGCGATCGACGCGACGTGGAGAAACTCGTGACTGAATTGGATCCAGATGCTTTGAACAGAGAAAATGATGGGAAGGTTTTGTTTGCTGACGATGCTGTGAGCTCTGATTGCCCGTCCTTGAATAGCATCACATTAACGAAGAACGCAGAACTACGAAAAAGCTCTTGCACAAGCTCTGTATGGATATGTACGAGCCGGGAAGATAGATGAAGCCGTTGATTTATGTCGAAGAGCGAAACGACCTTGGCGTGCAGGATGTATACGTGGCTCACTGCTTTTCGACTGGAAGGCGCTTACAGTGCAAACTCAGACGAACGAAAATGGCGATACAGAATTTGCAGAAGGCTGGTCGGGAAATAAGCGTAGAAAGCTTTGGAAGCAGACCTGCACGCGCGCTGCCTTGAATGTAAGCCACTTGTACATTTTTCCGCCCTCGACTAAACTCATTGACTTTGGTAGCCTCTTCTTTCGGAACCGGACCGCGCTTTACACGCAGCCCTCGCGCCATCGGCTGCGACGTCTGTCGTCCTTAAAGGTGTCTGCCGAACTTGGCATGATCACCTCTGGGCGCAAGTCAGCGTTGTATGTGAAGGTCGGACCTCCGACGCGCTCCACCGGATTGGAGAAGGTTATTGGGAAGGTGGACTTGAGGCTATTGAGCGTATTGCAGCGGAAGAGGCATCTGCTGCGACCTTTACTCCTGCGCGTGAACAGCAGGAAAAACGAGCAGAGGAAAGGGAGGAGAGAGAATGGGAGCGAGAGGCGGTTGGTGCTCTAGAGTCGTTAACACATGTTGGCGTTGCGGAGGGGTATGTGCTTTAGTCTTTCCGGAATCATCAACCAGGCTGATTTTTAACGTCCGATAGTCCTCCATCAACAGATCCTTTCCATGTTTCCCAGCTTCATATTATTCTCAATCGAACGGATAAGTTACTCGATGAATTCGCCGTAGGTCTCCAGTCTGGCGAGTTCAACCCTACTCAACCAAAGTCAGTTTCTTCTCACAAAACTATACAATGTAATGTCTTTATTGACTGAACACGTAGCTTTCCGAGCCTAACGCGATTCTTTGCTCATCTGTGTCTTTTCCTTCGATTGATCGATATGCCTATTCCTGCGGACGCGACACAGACCATACTCGAAGTCTACCTTCAGGTTCTTGAGGTATTTATCCTTGTCTTCTGCAAAGTCTCGCGTGTTACTAAACTAGAACTCTAGAGAGCAGGCCAACGTGAACACATTGCACTCTATGCAAGCGCATTAGGCGACAATGCCGTCGAGCGATATGCTCTGTTCCTCACGAGCTTAGACCTGTCTGTAGACATCGACGAGCGTCGACAGGCTTTGTTGCGCGCTCAAAGGAACACTCTGGACATGATCCGCGTCGCTCAGGTCACAGCGGAGAAAACGCTCGAAAAGGCGTTTGAGGTTCGTTTCTTTGCTTGTTCCGCATAGATGTAGAACTCTTATGATTCCTCGGTGTCGTAGATGCTACCACGTATGAAAGTGACTCTACCTCCAGTAGTTACGAAGGACACTTTGTCAGATACGGAATGGTTCCTCATCCGCTCGATTGAGTGGACAACATTCTATGAACAGACGTATCCGGATGCACTGGAACAAGCGAATGCTATCATTCGGTATTTCTTAGGTTTGTATTCTTTTTTCTGTGTCTCTCTCCCGGCACTGACATACAATAAACCTTAAGGATGCGGAAGAATTGACGGCGCACGTACACTTCTCCGAATGCTCCCCTCCCAACTCAAACTTCTTCCTGCCGAGGGTGCTCGCTCGCGGAGTCAAAGCACGGAATACATGCATTACTTGCAGTTCTTCGGTATTTGGGAGCTGTTTGATCGTGTTGCGGAGGCGCACACCGTAGAGCGTTCTTTGACAACCAAGGGGGCGAAGGAGAAATGGCTGGATGCCTATTCCGTGAGTTTCTTTCTGCCTTCTTTCTTTCATATAGTTGGCGGCTGAACTGACGATGTTTCCCTGTTCAATAGAAATTACTGGATGACGTCAGAGAGAGGATTATCGAGATGCTGACAACGGAATGGCTTGTCAACGAAGAAGAGGTGGCGAGAAGTCAGACTCGTACGTATCCTTGTTTCTTTGGGCTACCTTGGAATTGAGGCGGCTGACGAACTCGATCTAGGCGACCAACGGAAACTCGTCATGGTTCGCATACGGAGAATCTACATCCCGGAGCTCGTCGTGCGGCTACATGACTTGCTTGTCGGATCGGGAGACAGGATTCCTCGGTTAGTCCACTTCCCTTCCTCTCTCCTTTTCATCTCCAAGTTCCCGTGCTTACGTGCCTGTGCACTTTGTCAAGAAATCTGAAGCATGCACTCAGCCTTGCAAATATCGTCGCAGACTCGCGGTATGGGTTATACGAGGACTTTATCAGTGACGGCGTGCCGCGGATGGAAGACTATCTCCGCTCGATACGCCAGGCGATCCTACGTGGGCTGGAGAACGGGGGGTCGGACCCGTTGAGACCTCTACGCGTGATATCTTCGACTGTCGTGCACCATTCGTTGGTTTTGTGAATATATTTTGTTTCATTTTCTGAAAGATCCCAAAGATCCTCAAAGTAATAGCACGGCACAGATGTCGGGGCTACATAAGCAGTGCAGATTGTGGCGACTAACTCATGACCAGTCGTGTTTATTGGAAGAAGATTTGTTACACGTATCACAAACGAATGGATGTTTATCCATGATGTTACATGACTGTTTACTATAAATCGATTTCTGCAGTTCGTTCGCTCTCTCGTGCTCGGTCTATCTGATGAGCGCAGGNTTATTGGAAGAAGATTCGTTACACGTATCAAAATCGAGTGGATGTTTATCCATGATGTTATATGACTATTTACCATAAATCGATTTCTGCAGTTCGCTCTCTCGCGCTCGGTCTATCTGATGAGCGCAGGACATGACCAAGGATAGGAAAAGAAATGCGCGGTTGCTAGGATAGCATCGGATTTAGAGTGATGCTAGTTTTTGTTCTGAAGAGTGGGTTTTTTTTTTTTTCAGTGTGTTAGAACCTCTATATAATGATTGAGTGCCAGTTGGATGAGGCAAATACATTGAGAAATTATGAGGGAGCCATGACCATGACAAAAAGCATGACTAAACTCACATCGGAAACTAGAATTAAAAAAAAGCCTGAGCCTCCTATACTTACCCGGATATATGCTCCTACCAGCAACTTGCATTTTCGGCTTCGCCGAAAACTCTGCTGGCCATAAATCCTAGTATCTGCAACTAGTTCTTCTGTCTACCCAATCTGATATAAAATCCAACACATCAATCCTGAAGTCAATTGCACTGATCTGTGCATGAACAGAAACTTCTGAGAGCTTATCTGGTCTGTTTTATATATGACGGAAACCCTTGTACACAACTTTACACCAAAGTAATCAGTTCAGTGGGACACAGTGAATTGAAAAACCTCTGATTTGGATCATATTGTTTTGAAAGTCTTAAAAGAGGAATTGGGCAAGAAATCATATTTATATGGGGCTTATACTCAGCAAAAGTCCATGAAAAGTGGCAGGAAGTAAGAAAATCAGAGGATGTAAGCAGGGGTTTTTGGCTTGGTATCCCTCCATTTTTCCCTCCTCACTGTAAATTCATCCAAAGTGTTTTCCAGGTCAAAAAACATCTCGCATGTGCTTTGAGTATGTGGCTTTTCAACCATGTAATATTCTCTTGAAGTATATTGTTGTGGGAGGCAGGGANTAAGGGATGGTTTTTGGCTTGGAATCCCTCTATTTTTTCCCTCCTCACTGTAAATTCATCCAAAGTGTTTTCCAGGTCAAAAGACAAGCTTGCATGTGCTTTGAGTATGTGGCTTTTCAACCATGTAATATTCTCTTGAAGTATATTGTTGTGGGAGGCAGGGATATAGATGTCGGATCTGCCAAGAAATTGAGTGTTTAGATGATCATCGTGGGATGATTGTCGGGGGGATGAGGTAATCAAGTTGCGCCCAGCCGACGCTTCGATTCAATCGCCAGTGCCAGTGCCAGTTCCAGTTCCCCGCTTGTCCTCTGCCCGCCATCTCATCTCGCCCATCGCCTCCTTCACGACCTCGTCCGTTCTCTCCTTTTCTCATCCAGGCCCGCTTGGCCGCCACACTCCTTTTCTCCAACTGTTTTTCTACGACGACGACAACAACAACATCAAAGCGATGGCTATAGGCGCTTTTCGTATAGGGCATGCAGGTGCTGCCAAGAACACTCATAGAATGATGGCTGTAAAACGGGCTTGTATGTCGTCTTCGTCCTTTTCTTTCGTGTTCAAGTATTGATCTTTTGGGATGTAGCTTGCTCAACGGGATTCATTACGGCTCCCTCGGCCGGTCAAGTCGTCGATGTAGGCGACGACGTCATGTTCGCTTGGGATAGCAGCTGCTTGAACATCACTGGCGCCGACATCTATCTCTACGCACCCTACCAAGCAACGACGCTCGTTCAAATGTTCCAGAACGTCGACTTCACAAAGGGTAGCTACAACGTATGTTATTTCCTTCCAACTATTGGACTTTTGATAACCTTTCCTACTGCAGGCGACGTTGAAACCAAAGTGGTGGAACTCGACCTCGTCTGTCGACATGCAACTTACCATCGTCCAGACGGGTACCTCAGAGATCTTCGCCTCGCTCCCTCCAGGTCCTATCTGGACCGCGAAATACGATTCGTCCGCCGAGAACACAGATGACTCGGCCATTGGAACGACGTCGTCGGGCGATACAAATGTCACGCAGGTGAACAACCTTGCCACTGACAAGGGCGGCATTTCCAAGGGTGGAATTGCAGCAGCTGTCATCTTTCCTCTCCTTGCCGTCGCTCTGGCGCTCTTTGCGTACATCAAGATCACCCGCAAGCGTGAGGAGAAACGCCGCAAGAGGTGGAGTGAGATGGTCGATAAGCGCATGTCGGTCATTTCAGGCGATTGGCGCAGCTTGAGCGTGAAGGGAGCCGAAGCTGCTATCCGTGCGAGCATGGCTGATCCGAACAGGGCATCTATTTGGTCCGGTGCAGGTAATGCTGGTGTTGGTATCCCTCGTCCGTCAAGCACATACGCGGCTGAGGTTGCCTCGTCCGATGGTCAACCTGAAATGGGACAAATTCGCCGTACTGGTGTTGGTCTTCGCGGTCCAGTCGCCTCCTCTGTGGGAGGCGCTGGACGCGTTTCTCGCGTTTCCTTCGCTGCTGACACTCGCTTCTCTCGTACCTCTACCGGAGACGGACTTGGTTCTCGTGGCCGTCCTTCAGTTGATTCTCGTCGTGCTGGTGTCCCGTCTCGCGCATTCCACTCGGCTTACATCCCACCGGTTTCCATTCCCTCGCGTCTCTCGGAATATGTGCCTGATGCCGAGACAAATAACAGTTTTGATGCTGATGATAACAACGCTATTATGTTGAGCCCGACTCAGCGCAGCGGACCTCTCGATCTCAGCGCGGACGAAATCCGCGCAAGGATGAACGGAGATGACGAGAACGAGTCCCGTCCCTCTCTCGACGCTGTCTTGCCCGCGTTGTCGCTGATGCGCACGGGGAACGACGCGCAAGCGGATCTCCTCTTCTCTCGTTCCAAACATCAGCAATCCCAGCCCATGCGCGTCGAAACCTCGGTGTCCATGCCGGCTGCGCCGCCTCCAGCAGCAACTGCGAAGTCGCCCATCATGGAAGCAATGCCGATGACGCCGCTGTCTGCTAGTGCGGCGATGTCGCCGGATGAGATGCTCCGCGCGTATGCTGAGCGCCGTCGCACGGGTGGAAGTGGGATGACCTCTCCGCCCGGTACGCCTGCTCCGACGATCTCGTTCCCCATGCCTGTTCTGAGCGCGGCTGCGGTGACGGTCCCCCCTCCTGCAGGACCTGCAATGAGGACTTTGTACTCGCCTCCGCCCTCTTCGATGACGTTCGGAGCACCTGGAACGGCAATGGGATTGGATAATGCAGCTACACGTTTGCGTTCCGATTCATCTTCTACGGATACGAACCCCTTCAGGAAGAGCATGGCCGTGACGTGCTCGAGCATGGACACGCAGAACGCAGATGAGGACGCGCATATCGGATCTGCGCATTGATTAAGTAGTCGAGCGCGTTATGTACAACTATATCCGTATTCTTTTTTCCCCTCTTATCCTCGTGCTACCCGAGCCATATCGTCTCAGGCATCCTGTCATTCTCACTTCCTCTATACCTTATCTTCTTCCTCTTTTCTTGCGACCTGACAATTTTATGTATATTTATGTGAAGCGGCTGTTCGGTTGCTCGTTCGTTCGTTCTTTGCCATCATCCTTACGAAGTTTCGAGGTTGAAGTTGAAGTTTGAACGAGCGAACGACATTCTCTAATAAGGTTTACATATATGTATACCGCTTCACTCGTCCTGGTTTTCTCTATTTCGTCCCCGATTTATCTTTTTTCCTGGATTCGAAACCTCCGTGTGCTTTAGCCCTCGTCCTTCAGATCGGTTTTTTTTTCCTGTGATCCGTTAATCTTCAACCACTGTGGCACTCTCCTAGGGACGACTCCCACAGAGGCGTCGTCGAAGAGAGCCTTTTCACGATCATGGTTAGTTTATGATATCACTTCATCGTCTTTCATTTACCCCACCGTTTATCTTTATGCGTCTCTGGCAGGCATGTCGTTGTATACCCCCCTTCCGTTTGTCGGCTCGACGGCTTCTTTGTCTATGCCTTGTTTGCCCTTCTGCCCTATTATTATCTTCACCACGACGTGATTCAGCGATTTCGATTTGCTTAGTGATTGATTGCCTTTTCGGTTTTTTTCCCCTATCCTTTTCTTTTCTTGGTAGTACGCGAATACGATGCCTTACCTGTGCTTGTGCTTGTGCGTGTTCTATTTTCCTTTTGCGACATGAGTTGCGTTATCTTGTGTGGGGTTGAGCGGATCTTTGAATACGAATTCTCGTGATTAATCTTACCGGTTTCGATGGCAACTACAGTAAGTAGTACATAACTGGACGTGCGAAGTATGTATTTTTGGGACGTGCTGGTGTGTTGTTGGCTTTTGAGAGGCTTGGGATGGAATGTTCGAAACCATAAACGGACTCTATGCTATGCAGTCCATACTGCTTACATGTGAATCCGGGTAACGAACTTGCGTGAAACGTTCCGATGCCGGAGCACAACTCTTGCCAGTTGCTTTCCTAGCCTCTACTATTGTATCTATGGATGGATGGATGGATGGACGGATGGACGGATGTCGGCTACACCTCTTCATCGCCGTTCGTCCACATTCGGGATCGTAAGCTTTAATCTAGCCTATTTTAATCGCGAACTTCGTCGGTCGCCAAGTAGTAGTATACCCTCCGACTTTGGATTCAGATTTGGAATTGGATTGGTTCTGATTACGAGCAGTTGTATAGCTGTATAGCTGAACATCCGACTCGGGAGCGAATGAAAAGGCGCTATGCGTATGGGTTTACTCGGTCTCTTTTTTCCTTTCTTCGAGAACTGGTGGTTCGGGAGGTTTGTTCTCTGGGTTCCCGCCAGTATATAGACAGGTCTAGGAGGTCGGATCTATAACCCCGCAACATACACGTTCGGTTATCCAGGTATACTCAGATAACAGAGTTCTTCGTTCTGTATATTTTGATTTGAGTGAATGAATGTGGGTCTGGAACAGGTATCCAAGTCTGAGGATGAGGGATCTAGACCAGAGCAGACCAGAGCAGACCAGACCAGGGTGGAAACGAATCTGGGTCCGGGTCTAGGTCTAGGAGAGAGTCCGGATCGTATTAGAGTCTAGACGTGGATGTGGGAGTGAGTAAGTAGTAATAGTATTGTATTTAGTGGATTAACGAACGGGAGAAGGGAAAGAAAACAGCTTCGATTTTCGGCTATTGTCAATTATAGTCAATTACAATTAACATTGAGTATGTACATACCGCTCCGTTCGCATCAAACGAGGACTTTGTTTCTTTTGTTCTTCTAACCAGAGCGAGTGGGATGGTGTAAAAAAAAACATTGGCTGCGCACAATGATACCGGGAGGAGGAGGTCCGCGGTAACACGGTACGTACCAGCGACAACCCGAGTCTAGGTCAGGCAGAAGCGTAGAGTCTGTAGACGTCGAGGTGGGAGTGAGTAAGTACTCGGGAAAAGAAAACGAGTCGGAGGGCGAGCAGCTTCGATTTTTTGCACATTCCTATTACCTTTGAATCCTGCCCTCCATTCTATAAGTTTCACCGCATCGAAACGGGAGTCGCTTTCTTTTGTTTTCTTGTTTTGGACGAGTAGTGGGATGGTGTAAAACAAACATTGTCATTCACGATGATATCCAGATATCCATTGCAAGAATGTATAAACAACTATCCGTCCGTCCGTCTGTCTAGTTCTAGAACCTTTGAATGCTGACGGCGTGTATCAGCCAGTACCATACATCATATGGAACACTTACCATAAGTAGGTTTGATACTTTTTGTTTGTACGTATTTATACGGTATCAAATAGAGGTTCCGGCATCGAATCCGAATCCGAATCCGAATCTAAAAGGCACGAAGCCTGAAGAGACGAATGACAAATTAACTCGTTCGAAACAAATGCCATATTGTATATCTACTCGCTGTACGGTAATAACATATGGAGTAATATGCGCTTTCATATCGCTCTAATCAGTACTCAGTACTCAGTAATCAACATGATATGTAATGTAATCCCCCTCAGTTTANATCACTTTCTTTTGTTTTCTTGTTTTGGACGAGTGGGATGGTGTAGGACAAACATTGTCATTCACGATGATATCCAGATATCCGTTGCAAGAATGTATAAACAACTGTCTGTCTAGTTCTAGAACCTTTGAATGCTGACGGCGTGTATCAGCCAGTACCATACATCATATGGAACACTTACCATAAGTAGGTTTGATACTTTTTGTTTGTACGTATTTATACGGTATCAAATAGAGGTTCCGGCATCGAATCCGAATCCGAATCCGAATCCGAATCCGAATCCGAATCTAAAAGGCACGAAGCCTGAAGAGACGAATGACAAGATGATTCGTTCGAATCAAATGCCATATTGTATCTACTCGCTGTACGGTAATAACATATGGAGTAATATGCACTTTCATATCGCTCTAATCAGTACTCAGTACTCAGTAATCAACATGATATGTAATGTAATCCCCCTCAGTTCAATATTAATCCGCTCGCCGTCTCTCCTTACGGTAATCCTGATCCAAGTATTAACTTCAAGCACCAAGTTCCGAGTCGGTTAACTGCAGATCCCATTTTCCGCTTCAAGCCTCTCCTCTCTCGTGAGTCGATCGATTGTAATAGGGAGTTTAGGGACGGACGGAAGACCCCTCCGGAGTCCGGCTTGCCGGGCCCCTATCATAGTATTAAACATTGCATGCAGCTGCGAGAGCTTTCATTCATACATACATACATACATACATATTTCTTTTGTGGGTGTTTATTGCCTTTATCTTTGCTTTTCGAGATGAAAGATATCGGATGACTGGTACTATAAATTACGATATTGACGTACATATCTATCTATCTGTCTATCTATCTCATTGGACGTGGCGGATGCAGAGATGGGATTTGATTGGATACCCTCCGGACTCGTACTCGTGCGTGATTGGTAGGTATTTATATACTGCATNTTTCTTTTGTGGGTATTTATTGCCTTCATCTTTGCTTTTCGAGATGAAAGATATCGGATGAATGGTACTATAAATTACAATATTTATGTACATATCTATCTATCTGTCTATCTATCTCATTGGACGTGGCGGATACAGAGATGGGATTTGATTGGATACCCTCCGGACTCGTACTCGTGCGTGATTGGTAGGTATTTATATACTGCATTATATTGTGTTGTATTGTATTTGGAAGAGACTGGACGCCACGTTTCAGCAGTACAGAACAGTACAGTACGGATAGACTGCACAACTTACCTGCCGCCTAAGCGCTGCTGAACTTATTTGGAGTGATTACTCACACGAAGAAAGGCCATGAGTCATGTGGGCCCTTACGAGTCGCGAAATCGCGACATCAGGATATCAAGACATCGTCGGTGGTTTTTTCTGCAGAGGGAAGGATTTGTTGTTTGGATATTCGGATTGATTGGGTCACCTGCACCTACTAGTATGTACAGTGTGCAGGTGCAGGTGCAGGTGGTGGTCCGGCAGGGGATGCCGGCGGGACGACTGGCTATGTAGGTCATTATCCATCTCTACGTCAGAGTCTAGAATCGGATGTACAGTACTAGTAAATGGGACTGACCGGTCCAGTAGAGTAGTAGATCGAAAGATTAGGGAAGGAGACACCTTCGCTCGGCCAGGAAATCAAACAGCTGTACTGCTAGTATGTAGAGTAGAGATGCCTTAGAGGTACGTACAGCACACTACAGAAGCAGAAGCAAGAAGCAAGAGGCAAGAAGCAAGAAGGGAACAAGCCGAAGAAAAAAGCGACTCGGCTTCACGTAGGTTCGAGTCAGAATTATGAAGCCGAGGACTTCTGCCTTTCACTTTCAGACTATACCTCGTGTCCGTGTGTGCACGAGGAACACTATCGATTCGGGGATGAAGCGTGTCGCCGCTGGACGAAACCTACTTGGCTTGTGTTGATAAACTTCGAGTGAAGGTAGAGCGGACGGACAGGGGAGTAGTGGTAGTAGTAGTATGTAATGTACCTTGTTAGAAGCGCTGGAAGAGCAAGAGGAGGTGGAAGAGGTAGAAAAGTTAGGGGGGGGAGCTGGGAGCGGAAGCGCTTGTGCCACTTCCGTCGCCTGGCGCCTGGCGAAGGTGACGATCGTTGACCTTGAGGCTCGACTCGCGAGGCGTTTCTGCGGGTAGTGGGTATACCCTACCTAGTATATCTACCCGATGTAGGTATGAAAAGGTCGCATTTCGCTGTTGTCGTAAAGTAGTTTATACGTATACTGTCTTCGTTAGGCTTCAAAGATATTCCGGAAATGCGGAATTCGGCGCGAGGAGCGCTTGACGAGTAGGCGTGGAGTGCCATTTCGCCGTCTTTTTGTCGTCACTGACTGGTCGGATCATATTCTTCCTTTTCATATACACAACTGCTTCTTCCGTTGAATAGGATAGATGCAGACGATAAGTAAGCCTAAGCGCTGAGAGGAAAAACAAGTGCCGAAGAGAGAGATGAACAGATCGATAAGAGACTCTCTTTTAAGCACTTTTTTTTTCTGTTCTGTTATCCGAAGTGGAGTAATTTTGATGAGATCTGTGAGAGAGATGATGTTGGGTAAGAGGCGGTGTATGTTTGCCGAGGGATCGAATGGTAACGACATCCGAAGTTGGAACAACGGCGACTGACGCAAAGGTCATTGTATGATCACGGGATACGACCTACCGGATGCAGAGTTTGTTGGTGACGACAGTGTGACGACTTCACGGAGAAAAGCAGATCTATATGTAGAGATATTTTATTTGTTTGAATAAATGATTGTTTAGAATTTAAGATTTTCCTTCCAGAAAAGGAATGTCGGTCCGAAAGGCAGTAATTTCCCACGGGTACGTCCACTTCGCCTCTTCTATTCACTTTCGCTCGCTCGATTTCGTCGTCGAGGACACGTTTTTCCTCTTTCCACAATGTCAAACTTCCCCGACGCTTACGGCGCTGCAGACAGCGTCGGCGTCGTCCCAGCTCACAACGACCCCTTTATTTCTCATCTTGTCGCCGTTCTCTCCCTTTACGAACTCGGCCCGGGCCCTGCCTCGTCCCCAGTCCCGCGCTACGATGGCCCGACTAGCTGGCAGACGGAATCTATCCTCCGCTCTCTCTCAGCGATGGCTCGCAGAATGTATGCCGCAGAGGACTCACTCAAGTTCGCTAGAATGCAGGACGCCGTCTGGGAGTCATCCGCCCTCGGGGGTCAACCCAAGAAGAGGCGCAGCGTAGAGCTCGAGGACCTCTGTGAGCCTGATAATAATAATAATAGTACTACGAGCAATGGTGTCAAGTTGGTCTATAAAACTCGCGCGCACTCGCAATCTACGCTGACAGATAGCACGACGAGCAGCTGCAGCCATTATAGCGTCAATGATGTGCATGTCCATCATCGACAGTCGTCCCCTGATTCGTCCACTACGACCGCCGACTTTGATATGTGCGATGCCTCCGACGCGGACGCTATGGACACAAACGATGGCGCGGAGGTGGAGCAGCGGAACCATCACCCCCGCCAGCCGAACGCGCCTCGGCACCGCGAGGCCCCGATGGGCCTACGGAGAGATAGGAAGAAGCGCGCCAAGCCGACACCGATGACCATCTCCCTCGAGGGCCTCAAGAACGAAATCGACCCCGCGAAGATATTCGAGCGCAGCCTGCCGCAGTCCATGAGCAGCGCGCGCAGCGAGCCCGTCACATCGGTCACCGAGCAGCCCAAGTGCCCTTACTGTGGCCACGCGCTCAACGGCTTCCCACTCTCTCAGGATTTCGACATTTACATGAATCGCACTCCCGGCGATAGCCCCTTCGTCGTCCCCGCTACCGGCCCGCTCGCTACCGCGGCGATTGAGGGCGGCCTGAGCGCGATGGAGGAACTCAAACTCTTAAAGACTCAAATCCAGGACGTCTCTCGTGTATGCCAGGCCGTCGCGCGCGGCGATCTCTCGCAGAAGATCACCGTACCCGTCCAGGGTAACGTCATGATCCAACTCAAGGAAGTCATTAATACTATGGTACGTCTATTGAACGGAAAATTCACACAGTACTTCCTCATGATCTGCAGGTGGACAACCTGGGACAATTCGCAAAGGAGGTTACTCGAGTCAGTCAGGAGGTTGGTACAGAAGGGTACGTATTTGCTTGATAGCTTCATAGCCATTGTTGTCCTGCTGTATGAGGTACGATCTACGTAAACTAACTACGCGCATATAGTAAACTCGGCGGCCAAGCGTTGGTGCTTGACGTAGAGGGTACATGGCGCGAGCTTACCGGTGTCGTCAATCGTCTCGCCGCCAATCTTACGTCGCAGGTCCGGTCTATCGCTCAGGTCACAAAAGCTGTCGCTCTCGGAGATCTCTCTAAGCAAATAGAGGTCGATTGTAGTGGCGAGATTTTGGATTTAAAAAATACGGTCAATGGCATGGTAATTCGACTTCGGGCGCTGGCTACGGAAGTGACGCGAGTCACGCTGGAAGTAGGCAGTCAGGGTAAATTGGGCGGTCAGGCAGTCGTTCCGGATGTAGAGGGTGTATGGGAGCAGCTTACAGTTAACGTACGTAAATGCGCCTCATCATATCATCACTGTCCGCTTACTTTTTTTTGGTGACGAACAGGTTAATCGGATGTGTTCGAATCTAACGAACCAAGTCCGGTCCATCGCAGCAGTGACGACCGCCGTCGCGCGGGGCGACTTGACGCAGAAGATCGAGATCCAGGTCGAGGGCGAGATGGCGACGCTGAAGGAGACAGTCAACTCCATGGTGAACCAGCTCAGCACATTTGCGAGCGAGGTCACGCGTGTGGCGCTCCAGGTCGGTACGCAGGGTATCCTCGGTGGACAGGCGCGCGTAGAGGGTGTGCAGGGGACGTGGGCGGATCTGACGCTCAATGTCAACGTAAGTCTCCCCTATCTCTTCGAAGAACGAAGAAGACGACTAATGCTACGAACTAGAAAATGGCGAGCAACCTGACGAACCAAGTGCGCTCGATCTCGGAGGTGACGAAGGCCGTCGCGCACGGGAACCTGTCCAAGGTCGTCGATGTCGACGTGCAGGGTGAGATGCTGGACCTGAAGGAGACCGTGAATAGCATGGTTGCGCAGCTTTCGTCCCTTGCGAATGAGGTTATCCGTGTTTCGATCGAGGTCGGTACGGAGGGCAAGCTTGGTGGTCAGGCGGTTGTGCCTGATGTGAAGGGAGTGTGGAAGGTCGGTCACAACAACAACAATCTTTCTTTCGTTGGTTACTGACTTTGGTCCCGTGTTCGTCACCCGTAGAGCCTCACGGATAACGTCAACCTGATGGCGATGAACCTCACGGACCAAGTGCGTTCAATCACAGAAGTGACCAAGGCCGTTGCCGGCGGCGACCTGACGAAGAAGATCACCGTCGACGTGCGCGGGGAGATACTCGATCTGAAGGAGACGGTGAACGGGATGACGGAGTCGTTGCGGGTGTTTGCGGACGAGGTAACGCGGCTTGCGAGGGAGGTCGGGACGGAGGGGCGGCTTGGTGGGCAGGCACGGGTGACGAATGTGGGCGGGACGTGGAAGGACTTGACGGATAATGTGAACGCTATGGCTGCTAACGTGCGTTACTCACATCGCATTATTACCATTGATGCAGAGTATTTACTCCTCCCTCCATGCCCAATAGTTGACGTTACAAGTGCGTACGATCGCGGTAGCGACGACGGCGGTCGCGAAGGGTGACCTGACGCAGAAGATCACGGGCGTGAGCGTGCAGGGCGAGATCCTGGACCTCGTCAACACCATCAACGGCATGATCGACCAGCTCGCGATGTTCTCTGCTGAAGTCACCAAGGTCGCGCGGGAGGTCGGTACGGAGGGTAAGCTGGGCGTCCAGGCGGAGGTGGGCAATGTGCAGGGAACGTGGCAGGAGATCACGTACGTCGATGTTTCTTTTCCGTTTATATTCATCTTTTTTTGAATTGAGGTCGAGAACCTTCGGAGCTGACTTTGACTTCTTCCTTTCTTCTTTATTGATTTTTTTTTCTTGGCTGCTTCGGACGACCTTCCGCGAACCTTTTGTCGTTGGGGGAATGGGAATGGTAACTCCGTTATGTTGGTCGTGGCAACACTATCATCATCACGTCCCGTCGATCCGTGATCGCTTTGTATCTATACTGCGGAATTCTATCACCCCAGCATGGCCGTGAACACGATGGCCGGGAACCTGACGACGCAAGTCCGAGGGTTCGCACAGATCAGCGCGGCGGCCATGGACGGGGACTTTACGCGCTTTATCACCGTCGAGGCCTCGGGCGAGATGGACTCGCTCAAGACGCAGATCAACCAGATGGTGTACAACCTGCGCGAGTCGATCCAGAAGAACACCGCTGCGCGGGAAGCGGCGGAGTTGGCGAACAGGAGCAAGTCGGAGTTCCTGGCGAACATGTCCCATGAGATTAGGACGCCGATGAACGGGATCATTGGGATGACGGAGCTTACCCTGGATAGCGATTTGAATAGAAGCCAGAGGGAGAGCTTGTTGCTTGTGCATAGTCTGGCGAGGTCGTTACTGCTTATCATTGATGATATTTTGGATATTTCGAAGAGTGAGTTTTTCCTTTTGCTTTTGGCTTTCTTTTTTTTTTTCCGGGTTACTGATTTGAAATGTAGTCGAGGCTGGTCGTATGACGATGGAGCAGGTCTCGTACTCATTACGACACACCGTCTTCGGGATCCTCAAGACGCTGGTCGTGCGCGCCTCGCAGAACAACCTCGACCTGACGTACGACGTCGACCCGGACATCCCCGACCAGCTTATCGGCGATTCCTTACGCCTGCGACAGGTCATCACGAACCTTGTTGGCAACGCGATCAAGTTCACGCCGAGCAAGGTGACGAGGAAGGGCCATGTCGCGCTAGCGTGCAGGCTTGTGTCGATCGAGGAGACGACGGTGAAGTTGGAGTTCTGCGTCTCGGATACGGGCATTGGGATTGCAAAGGACAAGTTGAACTTGATCTTTGACACGTTCTGTCAGGCGGATGGGTCGACGACGAGAGTAAGTTTATAACTTTGCGTCACTGTATGGTTCAGCAAGCACTGATAGATAACATATGTTTACTTGAATATAGGAATACGGCGGTACGGGGCTCGGGCTGTCCATCTCCAAGCGGCTCGTCTCGCTCATGAACGGGAACATGTGGGTGGAGAGCGAGCTCGGGAAGGGCAGTAAGTTCTTCTTCACCATCACTTCCCAAGTCTCGCTGTCATCCATGGAGAGCGTGCTCGCGAAGATGCAGCCCTTCGCGAGACGCGCGATTTTGTTTGTCGATACGCTTGGGGACAGGACGGGCGTGGCGGATCGGATATCGGATCTGGGCCTGAAGCCGTATGTGGTGAAGGACGTCGTGCAGGTTGCGGATAAGGAGCGATGCCCGCATATTGATACGATCTTGGTGGATTCGTTGACTGTGGTATGTGTTTTAATTCTTTTCTGTTTCATTTTGACTGTGTGATGACCACAAGAGGTGTGGATGCTTATTGCTTGATTTTTACAGACGGAGCAGATCCGGGAATACGAACACCTGCGATACATACCTATAGTATTACTCGNGACACACCGTCTTCGGGATCCTCAAGACGCTGGTCGTGCGCGCCTCGCAGAACAACCTCGACCTGACGTACGACGTCGACCCGGACATCCCCGACCAGCTTATCGGCGATTCCTTACGCCTGCGACAGGTCATCACGAACCTTGTTGGCAACGCGATCAAGTTCACGCCGAGTAAGGTGACGAGGAAGGGCCATGTCGCGCTGGCGTGCAGGCTTGTGTCGATCGAGGAGACGACGGTGAAGTTGGAGTTCTGCGTCTCGGATACGGGCATTGGGATTGCAAAGGACAAGTTGAACTTGATCTTTGACACGTTCTGTCAGGCGGATGGGTCGACGACGAGAGTAAGTTTATAACTTTGCGTCACTGTATGGTTCAGCAAGCACTGATAGATAACATATGTTTACTTGAATATAGGAATACGGCGGTACGGGGCTCGGGCTGTCCATCTCCAAGCGGCTCGTCTCGCTCATGAACGGGAACATGTGGGTGGAGAGCGAGCTCGGGAAGGGCAGTAAGTTCTTCTTCACCATCACTTCCCAAGTCTCGCTGTCGTCCATGGAGAGCGTGCTCGCGAAGATGCAGCCCTTCGCGAGACGCGCGATTTTGTTTGTCGATACGCTTGGGGACAGGACGGGCGTGGCGGATCGGATATCGGATCTGGGCCTGAAGCCGTATGTGGTGAAGGACGTCGTGCAGGTTGCGGATAAGGAGCGATGCCCGCATATTGATACGATCTTGGTGGATTCGTTGACTGTGGTATGTGTTTTTAATTATTTCTTCTTTTTTTTCTCTCTCTGACTGTGTGATGGCCACATGGGGTGTGGATGCTCATTGCTTGATTTTTACAGACGGAGCAGATCCGGGAATACGAACACCTGCGATACATACCTATAGTATTACTCGCACCGGTGCGTGATTTTACACACTCGTGCGTATCTGTGTTACTCACACGAGGTTTCTCCACCTTATCCAGTCCATACACAGATTGAACCGTATGCATACTAACCTCTCTTCTCTTCTCCACAAACAAACTAACTCGTACATACCAACCTTTCTACATAGTGAAATGGTGTTTGGACAACAGCATCTCGTCGCAAGTAACCACGCCCGCAACCGCCCAAGACCTCTCCGCGGCTCTGATCAGCGCGTTGGAGAGCAACACGGTCTCGCCGGTAGCCGCGCCGAACGACGTGACGTTCGACATCCTGCTCGCGGAGGATAATCTGGTGAACCAGAAGCTCGCGGTTAAGATTCTGGAGAAGTACGGGCATGCGGTGGAGATTGCGGAGAACGGGAGCCTGGCGGTGGATTCGTACAAGCTGCGTGTTGCGCAGGGACGGCCGTTTGATATTATTCTCGTATGTGTTTTCATTTCATTCCAGTTAGTCGGTCTTCGTGGTTTTTTTTTCTTCCTGCCTGTCCCGGGACACCACGTTTTGAGGGTCTTGACTCATCGATGACTCACGCCTTTTCTTGCTTTGTGTAGATGGACGTATCGATGCCGTTCATGGGAGGAATGGAAGCGACGGAGCTTATTCGCGCATTCGAGCTGCATGAGGGTCTGGACCGGACTCCTATCATCGCGCTCACTGCTCATGCCAGTACGTGTTGAAGTTTTCTCTTTGATGTTCTCGTCTCTTTGGATTCCCCGTTCTGTTATTCCCGGTCGTTATTCCCGGTCTTCGTGCCTAATATTCCCAATTGCTATGTTCCCTACATCGCTTTTCGTCTCGCTTACGCTTGTGTTCCTATCTTGTCTCATATCGTCTTGTCCTGTTTCCGTTGCGAACCTGGCTAACGCTTCCTTCCTTCTCTCTTATCTGTAGTGATTGGCGATCGGGAACGGTGTCTCCAAGCCGGGATGGTGCGTGTAACTTCCTATGGTTTTATGTGTTTCATGTGTATCGGATCTCATGCGTAAAATTTTCTCTTCTTCTTCCATGCACGTACGCATCTTCTTTCATATCGATCTACTTAGGACGACCATATCACGAGTACGTACCCTGCTGCTTCTCTCTCCCTTTTTTGTCCGTTGATGGGAAATGCTGATTGGATCTCGGTGGAATAGAACCGCTGAGACGAGGAGATTTGCTGAATGCGATCAACAAGCTCGCGGGTGAGAAGGCGCAGAAGCACCGGCGGAAGCATCGGGCGGCGATTGCGGAGCAGCTTATGCGATGACTGGATGCGACTTGACCTGTCCTTACCCTTTCGTAGACATTCCGAGAGATTTTGATCTTGGGTTTGTCTTACTCACCTTTCTCCCTTCGCGTCCTTTTTTTCTTTTGTTCAAGACTCAAGCATACGACGGCTACGACACCCGGATACCGGTTTTTGTGTACTTTTATCACCGACACGTCCTGTTCAACGTTCAAGTTCCCCCGATTGAATGGATCAACTTCAGCTCTGTCATCCAGTCGCGCTTCTTGCCTTCCCTTGCCTTACCTCACCTTACTCGAGGAAAGGAAAGGAAGCGATTCAAGTGCGGGCAACCTGGATTATATCTTCGCGTTACTTTTTTCCCCTTTTTTTTTCTCGTTGTTACCTGTACTTCATACATAACGTACTTACGGTATGCTTCAGTCTTTTTTCATGACTCGTTAGTTTCCTTTACCCCTTCTTTCTTCTCCTCTTTTCCCGTTGTTACGTATCTTGTCCGTCACCTACCCCAGCCTTCAGCCCTTCAGCCCCCCTTTCATGGCCGGTTTTCAGACTTGGAATCCTACAGCCATGGAATCCTCCAACCTCCCATCCGTCCCGTCTATACATACCTTCTGTCTCCGCCCCCTTCACTCGACTATCACGTTGATCGTATGTGCGCCACGTTACCCCTTTCTTTTTTCTCTTTTTGTGTACATACATGCATACATACATACACGCACGATGCGTACATAGGTCACCTATCACCCTTCCGTTTACGCTTCCATCGTCCTCCTTTTTTCCCTTACCGTCACGTCCCACCTGTCTCTCTCTGTTTCTCTCTCTCCCCTCCGCGCTCGATCTCTTTTCTTGTTTTTATAGCTGTCCCGTCTCTCTCTTACTGTTCTATATGTGTGTTTCCCCCCTTCGACATCTGTTTTATACTACGCAATACGCAATGCAAAGAAGTCTCTATTTCTGCATTCTTTCGCGTCCTCACTCCGGGCGTCATTCTTGTGAATGGGTGTGAGACGGCCTGGCTCGTATATATATGTATATTGTGAGTGAATGTGAGAGAATGGGTTTTTGATTGACGGAGTACTGTACAGTTGGAGATGAGGAGATGAGGAGCTGTTGCGTGAGGAGGAGTGGAGAGCGACTGGAGGGTGATGGATGGTTTGTTTGTTTGTTTGTTTTGTTTGGAGAACTGCCCGGTTGGTGAAGGTATATACCGTGGTGGTGGTGATAGCCCTAGCGGGCAGGAGTGGAGTTTTCGTTGGAGATGATACTTGGAGCTTGACTTGTACGAACTCAAATGTGAATTTGGAGTCGTAGGAGTCATTTGGGCTAATAAAATAAAAGAGGGCGTAGGTGTGGTCTGCCATGCCAGGAGACTATTAATGTGATGGTTTTATAGCTATAATCGTACGTAGCACGAGTCTCTAGCGTGCACCGTTGAGTCATTGTCTCATTGACTGTTGCTTCTCAATCACAGACAGTAAAAGGAGTGTAACGTGCACTGCAAAAAATTTNATAATAGAATAAAAGAGGGCGTAGGTGTGGTCTGCCATGCTAGGAGACTATTAATGTGATGGTTTTATAGCTATTATCGTACGTAGCACGAGTCTCTAGCAGTGCACCATTGAGTCATTGACCGTTGGTTCTCAATCACAGACAGTAAAAGGAGTGTAACGTGCACTGCAAAAAATTTATGTTGCATAAAAGATTGATTGATCGATTGATCCGTCTTCCGACCGTTCAAGCCATTCGTATCCTGCTCGCTTCTTACTAGTTGCTGTTGCATGAGATAGTGAAGTCGTGTATTAGTCACGAAAACAACGGAGCCTCTTGATTTATATAAATAACTTGTATGTACGTACTTATCTGGGTACAGTATTTACCCATTTTTTTAAAAAGGAATTCGAAGCTCCTGCTCCTCAGCTAAGTGAGATCTCGCAAGGACAAATTACTTGCTTTGTGAATAGGGGCCTACTATAGGGGCCGGGATTGGGGAGATGGGAGGCTAACGCTACTGTGAGGAGTGCGATATATTTCCATGCATGCAGGCATCAACATTGTGCGTGTGTGGTCGTCATGGTTCCCATGCTATCGTGTCGTGGAAGCGCGATTTAGCTCGCTGCGCGGACTGGATGTCGTCGTCACGTCGATCTGGAGGGCTCGTGTAGATAGGTGGTGAGTGAGAATCGTCTACGTACTCGACGGAACCGAATCTAAGCAAGCACATGCATGGCATATGAGATGGACTCGTGTACTGGCACTGACCATACTTCGATATGAATATACGTGAAATGCGCAAGCCATGCTACCGACATGCAAACCATTTAGTATTATACATTCACGTTTCACGCTGGAGTGGAATGTTAATATTTACTATTCACAGCTTGGAGCCAATATTAATGGACCTGTGAAACATAGTGCTTGCTAGAGCTAGAATGATTGTTACGGGAGAGGATCATCACTAGTTACCCCTGAGTGGCGCTGACAGTATTTATTTGTTATGTTATGAAGAGTCGAAAGGAGGATAAGGAGCCAACTGATAGCCGGAAGTTTTGCGTAAATTACCTGGAGCGGTCGTATGACGATGGAGCAGGTCTCGTACTCATTACGACACACCGTCTTCGGGATCCTCAAGACGCTGGTCGTGCGCGCCTCGCAGAACAACCTCGACCTGACGTACGACGTCGACCCGGACATCCCCGACCAGCTTATCGGCGATTCCTTACGCCTGCGACAGGTCATCACGAACCTTGTTGGCAACGCGATCAAGTTCACGCCGAGCAAGGTGACNGATTCTGTTTTCTCTCTGAGAATATTTTGCTTTTTAGCGAGGACAGGGGCTTGAAATTTGAACGGAAATAATTTGGAAGAGTCGAGAGGGAGAGAGATGGCTTTTGTCTGATGAGTAAACACCCCCCTCTACTGACGTTTCTCCTGTCCTCCCAGATAACTAAAAAAGAAACTACCACATTAATATTCTGTTTTTCGGGTTATCGGGATGTTATGTTTTCCCAAGCCAGCCGAGCCGGGAGTAAGAAGGACGATCATGACTTACGTAAGAGGGTCCGTGCAAGTACCGTAGCGCGGGCCGTGAGCCGATGCCGAGATTAGACAGATTTCCCAAGCGAGATGGATTATTGCGGCCGAGATGAGAGCCCTCACTTATCTCTAACACGACTTTTACAGAGTTTTCTCGTTGCGTTGACNTGAGCCGACGCCGAGATTAGACAGATTTCCCAAGCGAGATGGATTATTGCGGCCGAGATGAGAGCCCTCACTTATCTCTAACACGACTTTTACAGAGTTTTCTCGTTGCGTTGACTTCTTTTCAATCTTTTTGTTGCTGTCGGATCGAGGATGCTAGAAGGTGCTTGCGAGTCGCGGGATATGAGTCTTTTGATTTCCCTATCCCTTGTCTCCGCAAGGGGATAGATAGTGATCGAAGAACAGACGATCGTTGGCGTTGGCCACGCCGAGCGGACAGAGTATCCACAGCTCAGCTGCTTATACATACATACTCGTCCAATCCCCCTTCTCTTCCTCTTCCTCAGCCCGACGTCCCTCCTGCGTCGCACATCTGCCTTTCTTTGGTCCATTATATCCCTCATTGTTCATTGTCATTGTCTTCTCCATTCAACGCAACGCACTTCCAAGTGCTGTTCTGTCTTTGTCTCGGCCTTACGATCTACTCACCCCCGTCGTAACGACTCGCATTCTGAACAAGGGACAAGAAACGAGCGAGGAACAAAACAAAGCGCAGCAACAAAAAGTGGCCAGTCGAGACGAACATTCTAGGGGTGCAGATAACTCGTAGATCCACCAAGCAGTGCAAGGTCTGGACTCGCCCCCCTTTTCATTGTTTTTTACTGCTGGCTGACTGAGTTTATGACTGTGCTGCGCTCGGGCTATTTTGGCCACCGCACGTTGTTATTTTCCGTTGATTATAGTTTGGCCTGGCGGTGACGATCGATATTAATTCTGGCTTAGCTAAGAGCCTGAGCTTGGTATACATACACAAGCACAAGACGACAAGACTATTACATTATTATATTACACACCAGTACCACGGAGTATATCTCCCACTTCCACTTCCACACCACACGTCTTCCTTCCACTCACCACCACCATCTAAGAGCTCGACATATCGCACGCGCGTCTTCTACTGCGGCTTATCGAACGTGTTGGCATAGTAGTGTCTGCGGCGTTCGACGTTCTTTCACTTCCACTTCCCACTTCCCACTTCGAGTTCCCCGTGGCTGCCTTGAAGAAACAGAAACTCCCCCTTTCATTTACCACTGTCCTTCTCTCCCTCCTGATATATACATAGTACACGGCCTGCAACCTTGTTCCGTACCGTACTAGCGCTTCTTGCCTTCCCACCTTTCTCGACGCTAACCACGTACCTTCGATTCTTCGATCGGATTCTCAAGTCCTACCAGCGAGCAAGACCGAACCAGCGACTTATCCGCGACTTATTCTGTCCTTTCTTTATCTGTCGCTCCTCGGAGGAGAAAGAAAGGCATCAGCCAATAGACGACATACGCGTTGTTTTGGCTTCGCTCTTCCACGAACTTGGGAAGCCACTGTTGACATTTCGCCAACGCCTCGTCCCCCCTTCCTTCTTGTCATTAATCTCTTTCTCCCTGCTTTCTCCCTCTGCTTCGGAAGACCGGTCCATACAGTTCATCTCGAGAAAAAAGTCTACTGCTCGGACTCTGTTACTCGGTATTTGGGGGCCTACATCCGGACAAGCATAAAACGCGTTGAAGGACGAGAGTGAGAAGGATGTCGACGCCGATTTCACCACCGTCGCCGACGCGAACGCCGGAGGAGATTGAGCTTCCCGAGCTTGTAAATATGCCTATGCCTGCACCTGCGCTGAGCCTCCCAGCCGTTGAGAGCGGCCGTTCTGCTTCTGATTCGTCCTCTTCATCGTCGAACCCACCCTCCTCTACCGACTCGAGTTCGCAACAGGGTTCGTCCCCGAATGTCCCTTTGTCTACCGAACGAAGGGCGGGTGGAATCTCCCAAGCGTCCTTGCATGCTCCGACTGGTAGTGCTAGTGGCACCGGGACTGGGATAAAGACGCCTCGGAAGAACGTCCAGTGGGCTGCGAGCACGAAAGGCGAAGGCCCGATGGGTGCTGCCGAGCACGCCCATTCACCTCATCCTGCTTATCATCGAGCTGGATATCCATCTCGACCTCAGGACAATCCAAATCCAAACGCTGGAGTACCGAGTGCGAGTGAGATACGACATATGCATTTGCTAGATGAGGAAGGACTAGACGTGAGTTCTCTCTTCAGTTTTCAATTTTGCTTTACGTTTCGCGTGTTGCTTCTGTGGCCCCGTTTTGCGGTCTGGATGGGGTTAATGCGCTGTCCGCATTTGAGCATATATTGCATCACCGTTTGATGATTGGAGCCTGAATGCTCGCGGGAGCACGTAAGGCGGATCAAATCGCTGGGAGCATTGTCGGAGCGTCGACGTGTTGTGCTCTGCTCTTGTGACATGCATTGTGATCTGGTTCCGCTCCTGGGTTCAGTGCGCGGTGACCGCCCTCTTTCTATCCTTCTTTCTTCTGGCTCCTCGGGTCGTCGATGCGGCTGGATACGGCTCTCTCGGCTCGTCATCCCGAGCACCCTAATTTATATATATAGTTTCGTTTCTCATTCCTGTTCGGCGCTTTTCCTGATTTGGATTTTCTGTTATTCTTGTGTTTTCATGATCGACTGACCTATCTCTTTTTCGGTATATGTTCTTGCTTCCCGACGGGCTGTGCGGATGTTCTTGCGATTCCGATTTACCACGTCTTTCCTTCGGCCGCCACTACCACACGATAACGACGTTTCTGCTGCTCTTCGCGACGAATAGCCCAAAGCTTTCCAAACTCTCACTCACGCCCTCGAGCGTCACCAATCCAGTTCACACGAAAATTCACCATCGCAATCTCATATCACTCTCAGACGCGACTTCGCAGATCATAATAGCAATAGTAATATGACTGCGGACCACCATTCAGGTTCTTCCGCTGGTCCTTCTTCAAGACCACAGCTTGGATCCCGTCGCACAGAGCCTCCGCGTCTCACTTCTCTCCCTCCCAACCCTTTCTCGGATGCAAACCGGGTCTCGGCAAGTAGCAATTTGAACGAGATATTCAGTCCGACGACGCTTTCTCCTATCCATAGCGACGCTGGGACGGAAACAAGCGAGTGTACGCCGGATCGGAGCATGCCCGGCGAAGCCATCATCGAGAGCACTGAGCAGTACGGATTGCCGCGTCCCTTGCCCGCGTCCGCGTCGAATAACACCACCGATGGGCTGAAGAGCAGTGCGAGTAGAGGTGGACTAGCGAGTCGGTTCTCGCGTTTCACGTTTAGGTCAAGCTCGAAGGACAACTACCCGACGGCTTCTTCCGCTGCTGATTCTGGCGGCGGTGGAGGGGGGAGGGTAGGCGATGGTGCGCTTGGGAGTTTCAATGCTCTCGATGCAGAGGAGGAAGAGAAGCGGCGCGTAGAGAGGAGGGCGTCGAAGCTTGTACGTGCGCATACGAGGGGTTTCCAGTTCCTGGCTGGATTTAAAGGGAACAGGGCCCTTCAGCGCATGACACCCGAGGATATTGACCCCGATGCGCCTCTCCCGCGTCGGCCCACGCGCTTCTCGCACTCCGCGACTGCGCAGAGAAAGCGACCGCACTCTGCCCCTGCAGCTTCGGAAAGTAAGGAGGATGCAGAGAACGAGAAGTCGCGAGAGAGTTCTATTGATAAGGACGAGAACCAGGCGGGGAGCGAGAGACAAGGATTGTTTAGCTTCCGGAGACGGAGTCATAGTCGGACTCGATCTGAGTCTCGTCGGCGGGAAGACGAGGACGTCGAGAATACTGCACCGTATAAGCAGTCGCATCATGCACCGCTTGCTTTGGGAGGCGGTGTCCTTTCTGCTTTGTTGACGTTGTACGATCGGCCTGCGGGTGGAACGAGGAGCGGGTTCACGACGCCCGGTGATAGGACGCCTAGTGGGAGCGAACCGGCCTCTCCGGAGAGCGAAGGAGGCTTCCCCGCGTATAGTCCTTTTGCTTATGGGAAACGAAAAGATCGAGAAAGGGAGGAGAAGAAGGAAGAGAAAGGCGATTATTTCGGCAAGCATGCCTCTGCGGGAGAAAAGGATCGAGATCATGATGAGGACGAACGACGGAGGGACGAGCTGCAGAGGATCAACACGCGCTTNCTCTGCGCGAGGAGAAAAGGATCGAGATCATGATGAGGACGAACGACGGAGGGACGAGCTGCAGAGGATCAACACGCGCTTGAACTCTGGTACCATGATTGATAGCGAGCATGAACGAGAGCGGTTCGAGCACGAGAGGTCTCGCGAGCGGAGTCAGGAACGCAAAATTAGACTGGAATCTGGAAGTGGAAGTAAGAGTGGCAGCAGTGCGGAATTGACACCACCGCGACCGTTGTACGCGCAGCGCGCCGGAACGCGCTCGCTGCAGTCGTTGAATATCAAGGGCTCGTTCAGTGATTTGACTCGCACGATGTCTGGAGGTATTGAACGGATAAAGGAAAAGACCTCGCCAACGAGACTCGCTGCTCTTCCCATACCCCGCATTCCTGTGCTGGGCGATTCGTTGCCGAGTGGTGCGAGGAGTGGTGCGGGTGTATTTGGCAGCCTTATAGCGAGTACGGGCAACTTGACGGGTATAGCTGCGCCCGCGGCTTCGCGTATAGGACCGAATCCGAAGAAACCTGGGTTCCATTTGAATCGGTATTCGTGGAGCGAAGAGGGTGCTAATCCAGAGGCTGAGGAGGCGCTCCGGCGGATTAAGAAAGCAAACAAGTCTCCCGCTAGGACTCCCGGGAACACTCCGCGCACGAGCGTGTCGATGGGCTGGACGAGGAGTGAACCCGGGTTCTTCGGTGCCGCGGCGAGTGGGAGTGACTCGACGTTGGTACTTGGAATGTCGAGGAGCGCACCGACGACGCCTGCGGGGGAGGTCCCGCCGAGTATTATCGATGTCATTGCTAATGCGACCCCGAGTCCGGCTAGTGATGCGAGCGAGACGCCGCTTGTAGGCGCTTCGAGAGCTGTTCTGAGCTTTGGCGATTCTTCGCCCTTGCCTATGCTTGGGCATGCGCAGTCTAAGAGCTTTGATAGTACGGCTCCGCTTCTCGGTGATAGGCTCGGAGTTGGTGGTCATTCGCGTACACATAGCGACACTCTCAGCTTGACGACTATACCCACTCGCGGGAGCGCAGCTACGTCGGTGACGCTGAATAATAATGGTAGCGGAGCAAGCACGCCTGGTGTGGCGCGACGCAAGTTGGCGAGGATACTGAAAGATTTCCAGAAGTCGTCAGCGAACGGGAGCAGCAGCGAGATGATGCAGATGCGGAGCGGGGCGGGTACGCCCGATACGATGAGCGACGCAGGGAGCCATGATTACTGGGACGAGAAGAATCGCGTTCGGGCGGAGGAGAAACGGAAGCGCAAGCGCAAGAAGGTGGAGATCTTCATCACGAGGCACGTTGCGGAGATTATGCAGCGGCAGGAGTTCATCCTCAAGCTCGCGCGTGCGTTTATGATGTTCGGCGCGCCGAGCCATCGGCTGCCTGCGCAGATCCAGGCGACGGCGCGTGTGCTGGAGATGGAGCTGAGCTGCATGTACTTGCCGGACGTGATGCTCATCTCGTTCGACGATGCTGCGACGAGCACGAGTAACATCAGGTTCATCCGTCAGGGTGCTGCTTTGTCTCTCGGGAAGTTACAGGACGCGTACGACCTGTATTGGAAGGTCATCCATGATGAAGTTGGCGTTGGCGAGGCGAGTCGCGCGCTCGATGCGCTCATGCAGCAGAAGCCGCCGTATTCGACCTGGCAGTTGGCGTTGTTTGGAGGATTCTGCTCTGCGGCGATTTGTCAAGTGAGCTTCAGTGGGAGCTTCATTGACTGCCTCATTGCGTTCCCACTTGGGATGTTCCTGGTTTTCGTGCAAATCATGAGTGTGAGGAATGAGCTTTACTCGAACGTCTTTGAGTATGTCTCTCTCTTATTTCCGCTTGAGATATTTGCATTATACTGATGTGATGCTCTCTTGTTTAGGATTACAATTACGACGCTGTTCAGCTTCCTGTGCGCCGTCTTCGCAGGGACGCACCACTTTTGCTACTCAGCGGTTGCATCAGGGTCTATCGTGCTCATCCTCCCGGGGTTTCTGGTTCTCAACGGTTCGCTGGAGCTCTCGAGTCGGAACATCGTCTCTGGCGCCGTACGGCTCGGCTACGCGGTCATGTACGCTTTATTCCTCGGTTTCGGGCTCAGCATCGGCGGCACGCTCTACGAGAAATTCACCGGGAACCCCGTTGCGGATCCGGAAGATTACACCTGCGGCAGCAGTCATCACTCTGATGGGGCCTGGTACCAGCGCACGCCTGGAGGACAGTGGGCGTTTCTGACCGTCCCGATGTTCTCGCTGTTCTTGACGCTGAGGAACCAAGCGCCGTGGCGGAAGAAGGAACTGATCGTGACGGTGATCGTTGCGTGTATTGGGTGGACGTGTAATCACTTTTCGGCGCTCAAGTTCCCGAATCGGAATGATGTTAGTTCGGCTCTTGGGTATGTGGCTTTGCGATTCTGTTTTCTTGTTGGTTAGAGGAGGCTAACTAAATTGGTTACAGAGCGTTTGCTGTAGGCTTCGTTGCCAACTTGTATGGTCGGTTCTTCTCTGGGAACGCGTTCGTGATCATGGTGCGTGTATTTTTCTTTTCCTCATTGTTGTTTGACTGAGTAAATGACTCTGTGACCATCAGATTACGGGCATCCTGTTCCAACTCCCCTCAGGGCTGGGCAACGGCGGTCTCATCACCTTCGCATCGCAGAACAACACCTCTGGAACGTCCACTTCGTATCTGTCCGGATTCCGAACGGCTTCGCAGCTGATTTCTGTCAGCGTTGGCTTGACAGTCGGATTAGGGATCTCGCTGGTCGTCATTTTCCCCATTCAGAGTCGGAAGCGTGCTGGAGGGATATTCAGTTTGTGATTGTGCTCATTTTGGGTCTCCCACTTCGAATCGAATCGAATCGGACCGAATGGCGAGAGGGGAAAAAAATGAAGTGTCGTCGTCTTTTGAGTTCTTCGTTTCGTTTCGTTTCGATTTTCGAATGTACGAAAGGAGGAACGAAGGGTGGATACCGTGCGATTTGCCTGTGCTATGAATAACCCTTCTTCTTCGCGCTCCATTTTGTCCCTCTTCTCCCGAATCTTTTCCTGCTTTCAGCCCCTCGCTCTCCGACATGTCTTCCAATCATAACTCCTCCTTCGAAGGCCTTACGTCTTGTGCCTTATGTTTTCCGTTCGGCTTTACTTCTTATCCTTCGGCATCTTCTTCTGTTTCTATGGTATTTGTTGTACATCTTACAAGTTCCTTCTTCCCTTTCCCGCGATTTTTCACGCTCGGAGACTTCCCCTCCCTTCCCTTCCCTCCCCATCCCATTCTTGACCCCGTCTCTTCGCTGCTATGACGTGCATTGTACAAAAATAAGGAGGGGAAGAAACCTTTCCAAGGTTCTCCCCCTCGTTTCTCTTCTCTTTTCGAGCTGTGTAGATTAGCCAGCATTTAGATGTGCACATGGACACAACAACATATCACAACATCATAACATATGTACGGAACAAAANCCCCCTCGTTTCTCTTCTCCTTTCGAGCTGTGTAGATTAGCCAGCATTTAGATGCACATGGACACAACAACATATCACAACATCATAACATATGTACGGAACAAAACAACTTCCTTCTTCCTCTTCTTTCTCGATTCCTAATTCCCAATTCCCAATTCTCGATGTTTTCACGTTGACATATTTGACATATCTCATTCCCACCCTACTCCAATCTCTACGAGTTCTATTCTGTCCTTTTTGTTCGAGCTCCACTCCTTCTGCCGGGCGGTGGTGGCGTCTGTCCGTATGTTTGTTTGTTTTTTCACCGTGAATAAGCGCTGCTTAGTCGTCGATTTGACGGGTGTTTTTTTTCTTTATTTCTCACCCTATCTCCCTTCTTTTACATATTCCTTTCGAATCTCAGCCGATGCCGAAGGATCAAACAATGCCTTTTTACATTTCACGCAGATCAGATCACTGCTGGCTCTACCCATGCATGAAACGGACGGACCCGCTCGTTTTGCTTTACTTATTATTGGAGGTATAATTGAATTGTATANCCGAAGGATCGAACAATGCCTTTTTACATTTCACGCAGATCAGATCACTGCTGGCTCTACCCATGCATGAAACGGACGGACCCGCTCGTTTTACTTTACTTATCGTTGGAGGTATAATTGGATTGTATATTCTTCATATCCTCTTTCCTCTTATACCCCTCCCTCGCTCCCCCGCTCCCCTTCCCGCTTTGTACAGACTTTATCTCTTCTCTGTATAGACTTTATTTCAACCTCAGCCTCAATACTCGATACCTCTCTACCCTCCCGCTCGATAGACTGTTATGTAGTTGCAACTTAGATTTTTCATTTGTCTTTTTTTTGGGGCGGGATATAGACGGTGGGTATATATATATAACTGTACATACATACATACATATATAGAATTTCTGGAATATACATAGACTGCTCCTGTTGGCTTGTACTATTACTGGGTAGATATAGATGGGATAGACCTTCTCATTTTCTCTCACTTTGCGTACATACTCGTGTCTGTGATGCTCTTCACGCTATATTCAGATCTGTATGATTTTTTCCCCGCAGAGAAACAAAGAGATGAAAATTCATAGTCAGTGACTGTCTTTACGCCCGAGTGTGATTTATTATAATTGTACATACATACAGTGTACATGCGCAGTCCGTTCTACCCTCCGTCACTTCGGAGTCTATGTACATACGTGCTTACATCTTACATGTGTAAGTTACCATATCATATCAAATCGTATCATCTGGGGGTGGATTGTTGTTGCAACTACTACTACGACTAGAGGAGTTCGGGATTTCCACATTGGTTTCGGTTTCGGTTCGGTTCGGTTCGAAGATNTATAGAATTTCTGGAATATACATAGATGGCTCGAGTTCGTTGGCTTGTACAGTACTATTACTATTACTGGGTAGATATAGATGGGATAGATCTCCCTATTTTTCTCTCACTTTGGTACATACTCGTGTTCTTCGCGCTATATTCAGATCTGTATGATTTTTTCCCCAGAGAAACAAAGAGATGAATCCATGTGACTGTCTTTACGCCCGAGTGTGATTTATTATAATTATACATACGTACATACGTACATGCGCAGTCCGTTCTACCCTCCGTCACTTCGGAGTCTATGTACATACGTGCTTACATCTTACATGTGTAAGTTCCCATATCATAATCAAATCGTATCATCTGGGGGTGGATTGTTGTTGCAACTACTACTACGACTAGAGGAGTTCGGGATTTCCACATTGGTTTCGGTTCCGTTCGGTTCGAAGATTCATTCTGTTCTGGGGATTCGATGGTGACGATGATTGACGAGATGAGGATGGTTTCGCAGGGTGGAGTGACAGACAGTAGAAGCCCCCCTAGTCCGTAATTTATCACTGGGCTGCTCCGATACGCACACCCCCAACAACCTCACGCTCCGTGCGGATGAACGGAAGGCCTGGGAAGGCTCGTCCGTCCCCCCATCCCCCCATCCATCCACCCCAACCCGCTGATTAGATAGCAAGCACCTCACCTCACACCACATCGCATCGCATCGTCTCATCGTCTCATGATCGTGATCGTCATCTTTACCCCCCATGCTACCGGATATCCCCATGTCTCCCTCCCTTCCCATCTCGCTTAGATGTAGATGGGCAGAGTCGGGTTCAGGCCTGCCCAGTCGGGGTTCTCCACGAGCGACTTCTCATCGATCAGGAAGTCCTGTCGGGGATCGGAAAGAGAGAGAGAGTTCGGTCAGCGTCAGAAGTCAGGTGTTTAAGCGATGGGTTAAAGCAATGAGGGACACCCGGGATAGGGAAAGCGAAGAAGATGCCAGTGTGTGTGTTTAATGAAAGAGACGAAGACGTACGAGAGGAGAATCTACGAGTGCCCCGCGGACTTCCGAGAGACGCTCCTTCGCGCGCTCGAGCGAGATGCCGGGTACAACGTGTCCGACTTTGACTTTCGGGACGAAGTTCTGTCCTCGCCAGATTAAACCATCGTCAGTCAGTCAGCCAGCAAAAAAAAAAAAAAAAACCAAGAACCCAAATTAAAAAACCCGAATCTGGCGCGAAAGGGAAAAGATATGATATCGTACGTACCCCGTAGGCCTTATAGTCCCGGACGAGGTTGGAGGGCACCGTGCGGAACACCTCCGTGAAGATGGCGCGGTTCTTCCGCGCCGTGCCGTCGAAGAGCTCGAGCGTCGAGTCGGCAAGCGGGTCGGCGACGGCCTGGTCCTCCTCCGAGCCGAGTTCATACTCCGTCGGCACCGGCGCCGGGCGCATGTGCGACGTGACTTCCGCCTCCCGGCTCTCGCAGTTCTGCGGTGGAATAAGCCCGAGATGCTCTTTTTTTGTGTGTTTTAAGTTATAGTTTAGCATTTTAAGTTGGTTGGTGAGTCAGTAAATGAAAAAAAGAAAGGGAGAAAAGAGAGTAGGGAGGTTCACCTCTGAAAAGATAGCGCCGGAGTGTTGCGGCGAAGCGAGCGGCCATGTACGGTTTTCCGTCCATGGTCGTCTCGATTGTGTCGTTGTCTTCCACGACAAGGGCTATCTCCGAATCGCCATCTCCCTATCGCAAGGTGAAAGTCCCGTCAGTTGGGTTCCGATGCGATGCTAGAACGTGAAAGACATACCTTCTGGCTTCGGTCGTTAATGTTAGCAGAGCCCATCTAGTTAAAGTCGCGGGAGAACGTCAAGTTATTATCGAACGACGGAAAATTGCGAGAGTAATGAAGGAACTTACGATAACGCGTCTATCGTCGACGATCATAACCTTGGAATGAATGTACAGAAGCTCCGAGACGAAGCTTATCAGTTCATCAGCATCCATCCATTCATCCATTCACCAATCATCCGAAAACTCGAAAGAAACATACCAATTAAGCTCCTCCTCTTCCGTGCCCAACCACTTCTCCTCCTTCAGACCCGTTCTATCCTCCAAAAGGTGCTGCGAAACCGTGTCCGCAACCTCATCGTCCGCCCTCAAGTTCTGCGCCCCGCGCTCGAACCTCTCGATGATCTCCTTCGCCTCTTCCTCCGACTGCGGGAGCGGCACCTCCTCGATCTCGGTCTTGGTGTCGTCGCTGACGACGACGCCCTCGCCGGTAGGCTCGATCTTCTTGATCTGCACCTTCTCGATCTTCTCCTCCCCCGGTCCGCCGTTCCCGATCCAGAGACGCGCAAGCGCGACTTGGGCTTGGTAGAAAGACACGCCGCTGCGCTGTTCCATTTGGCTGATGAAGGATTCTTTTTATGGTTAAGGACCCCGATAAGTAAGATGTATCCGAGATGATGATATACTTTGAGGACTTACTGTAAGGAGCGTTGAGCCTGTCGTACGAACGCAGGTGGTAGAACTTGATGTAAAGTTCACTACCATATGTTTTAGCTTAGGTACGGTCGAAGGCGCGAGTCAGAGATGGAACGTACGGATCGTATCCCTCCTTACGAATCGCCTCATAGATCGAATCGCCACCGCGGTTCATAGTGCGATACTACCAGTACAAATCACTCAGCATCAAACCACACTATGCAAGTCGAAAGGGGAAAGCGGGACGCACCTGCGCCGCCATGATCGTCTTAATAGCCGACTGGTCCTTAATATCGCCCGCAAAACCCGGCACCTCGGGTATGACGACGATGACTTTGAACTTCTTCCCAGAGCGCGCAGCCATGAGGATCCGCTCGACGAGGGCCTTCGCGATCAGGTTCTTGACGGGCCCTTTGTCGACGGTGTTTGAGATGCTGTGTGCGGCGTGCGTTGGTGCGTGGGGTTTAGTGAAGGTGAGCGAAGTCTGAAGGGCAAACTTACAAGAATTGGTTCTCTGGAAGGAGAGAGTTAGTAAAGAGAGAGTGCTGGGAATGAGTGGTGATACTGTACTCACCGATGTAGACGAAATGGTTCGCTTCCATGATCATCTGGATATCTAACGCGCCCAACACATCAGTCACCACAACTCCGGGGTAGACAAGCACAAATTATAAAAAAAAAAGAAAAAAAAAAAGAGCAGAACAAACAACAAAAGAAGAAAAAAAAGCACACGTACAAGCATTCTGGATACTATGCTCCGTCAAAACGCCATGGCTCCAGTCGCCCACGCTGCGCACGCACTGGACGCGGCACGCGCCGGCGGGGTGGGGCGGGTACGCGTCGCGGTCCTCGTTGCCGTACCCGCGGCCTTCCTCGTCGAACGGGATGTGGAAGCGCTCCCGGAAGCGCTGGCCCATGTGGTGCCAGGCTTCGCGGTGTGGATGGCCTGTGTGGGTGCGTGGGATGAGTGAGTGGATCGATGAGAAGAATGAGTGGGTGGGTAGATGAATGGGAGGAAAAGGAGGAGAGGGAGGAGAAGGGACGTACGGACGACAGGTTCGTTCGGTGCTGCTTCGATGTTGTGCGGGAGGGCGAGCCAGTCGAAGCGCCTGTATCGAATTGAAGTATTTAGCAAGAGATAGCGAATATAGTGGACGAAAATGGCTGCGCCTACTTGTTATCCTTGTACTGTTGTTATTGACAAGTCGAAAGGTTGGTCAGTTGGCTGATGATGATGACGGCCAGATAGTGTAGAGCCAGAGTACCAACCTTCCGGTTCTTGATCTCGTTCCACCGCTCGATGAAGTGCTGGACGACGTCGAGGACAGCGTCGCCCGTGAACGTCATATGCACCTAACAAATCGCACAAATCGAGTATCAACCACCCATTTCTAACGTCCCAACCAACCAAACAACCAAGCAGACCAAAACACGCACATCATGCCACGGCATCCGCGCCGTCTCGAGTATACTGACCGCATTCCCAACAAACTTGTCCACATGCTGGAAGTCGAGCACACGCGCGTTGTTGTAGTCCTGCCCCGGGAAGAGCGTCTTGCTGAAGTCCGTGGGGTGCGCGTCGGCGAGCGGGTGCGTGTGTGTGTCCCAGCGCCCGAAGCAGAGGTCGAGCCCGCCGATCGCGGCGCGGTGGTTGTCGACGACCACGACCTGCGTAGTAAACAGGTCAGTCATAAATCGGAGTTTCTGTATGCTCGAAGTTATATAGTGCGGGATTTGAGAACGCGGACGGACCTTCTCGTGGTGAGACCAGAACTCGACGGTGTCTGGGATACAGGAGATAAGTAACGGGAATTGATGGATAGCGGAGGTCACTTCACCTTTGGCACCGATGTGATCCGGATGGCGCATGCATGAGATGTTAGGATGAAGCGCGTCCAGCGTTTCCTGTCCAAAATCCCCATTAACGTCGATAATACCCTCCGACCACTGGAACCGACCTTGGTATGATGCGAGCTCATGTTCATCGTTTGCGTGACCTACACATTCATATCAGTAGACTCATAGGGATAACGAGAACGTGAACACACCTCCTTGTACACGATGACATACACCTTGACGCCCTGCTGGGCTTTGCGCTGCAGGAGGCGGTCGAGCCTCCATTCGGGGAAGTACGCGGGCGGGCGGCGGAGGTACAGCTCGGGCGTGAGCCACCAGTCCTTTCAGAGTCAAGCAAAGCGAAGTTTCTCGAGTTAGTTTGAGAACTTGGATGAGATGAGATGAGACGTACGAGGATGAAGATGCACTCCTTTGCGCGATCGATCATCTCGGATACGGCGTACATGTAATCATGCCCATCGACGTGCCTGCAAGTCGACAGTTCACAATATTAACAATTATCATTTTAACATACTGGATCGAAAGTCGGGGCGCACCATTTGACGGAATTACCGCTCCGTTCGCCTGCGAAGCTGCTGAAGCGATGGGATGCGCATATCTCTGCGCGGACTGCGTCCTGCTGTTTCTCCCACTCCTCGTCGTGGCGGTCTGGGCCGGGCAAGAAGCGAAGAAGGTTGGGCCTGAGCTAAAGTAAAGTTAATGAATGCTTACGATCTGGGTGTACGAGGCCTATAGATAATGCATGTGGCACGCGACCACGGCCGGCGGGGGGGGGATGTCGATGAGCACGACGTGAACTCATTGGAGCAGAGATAACGGACCTTCGATTGTATCTGATGTGCGGACGATGCCTTCCTGCACTTTGTCTCCCAGCTTCTTGAAGAACGACGGCATTAATATTGTATGTGATGGTGGGTGAGAGCAAAGAGCGACTCGTCGTCAGTATTTGAACGGCACCGCAGCTCAGTCGCGGTCGTTGCCAAGATGAGCACTCTTATCACTGCCACTGCTGTATCTTATATTGCAACCTTTGACTCGGAGTATAAAATATTGAAACACCTGGATACACAGAGGTGCTGAGTAGTACTAGAGTCCACTGAGCATTTTGCTCGGCCTTTATTCTGTCTCACTTTGCCTCTGTCGTGTGATGGCCAAACAGAGGCGCAGTTGTGTCCGTCGGCGGAGTCCTCGCTTCACGTGCTGGCGCGACCTGATGAGTGAGTTTCGTTTCGCCCGCCCGTCGACCAGCAGTGATCTGTCTTTGAAGATCTCTCTAGACAACAATTATCCCCTCAACTAAGCCCACAACAGTGGGATCGTTCGCTGCTGCTCGGTTGTCTGGTCGTGGTTGTTCTTTGCACTCGTGATGATATGTACGGAAGCAAACGAGTGCGAGATGCGTTCGTTTGGGATGGGAGCTGGAGCACTTGAAATGGAGCTGGGACCAAATGCTTTCGAGCGATTTCTTTATCACACTCGCGATGGACTTTATGAGGTGCTCCGTTGGTCTTCAAGACCCGAGCAAAAGAGCGAAGCGAGCCGCTCATCTTTTTATTACTACTATTGCAATGCACGGAATACAGAGGAGGGAAGACAACAAAGACGGCAGCGAAAACAGAAGACAATCAGAATGGAACTAGGTATCAGGTACGTACACAAGCAGCTAAACAATGAACTAAGCAGAAGCTAACAGAGATATAATCAAATAACAGCGACAGAGACAACAATAGGCGAGAAGAGAGATATGTGCTGCGCAAAAAGGATTAAAAAACGAAACGAAACGAAACGAAACGAGACGACTCTCGGAATACTCAAGCCCAGCCCCTCCTAAAGAGCGCTAGCGCTCAACCGTCAGTCGGCGATCGAGTCCAAATACCGACTTTTGCATACTCAGCAAGGTCTTTTCTCTAACGCCACCGCGCAGATAACTGAACGGAGTAGACCTCGCGAATCGGTATGCCTTCTTAAGCTCCGGGGGCACTTCGTCCTCAGTGTTGAAGACGCGGTCGTGATCTTCCTCGCGATTGTCGCGCTCCGAGGGTCCCGCTGACGGTTTTGACGGCGATGGCGGCGTTGACCGAGGAGCGATCTGAAATCGAGCCGCCCGGATGGGCGGAGGCGTTGGCGGCTCCGGGGCAGGCTCGGGCCCGCCCGTCCACTCGATCTCAATCTCGTCGTCCGAGTGCAACCCGAAGCTGTCGCTCGGGAATGATACATCGGATGGTGAGGGCGAGGGCGTGCGTTCAGGTAGCCGCGACGGTCCGGCTTTCGGAGTCTCAGTCTCAATCTCAATCTCGAAGCCCTTGTACAGGACGAGTGCCATGCTCGAGCTTCCTGCGTTCCGCTGCTCGGGGGACGCAGGTAGAGTAGTCAGCGATCTGCGAGATGGCGGGGACAGACACGTAAGGCTCCTATGAAATCCATCTCTTAAGGCCCCGCTGGTACGACAAGGCGACGTCTCGTCGTCCTCGCTGTCCGACCTGGCATCACCGCCCAGCATCTCAGACACCTCGGATGACGAAGTCGGGCTTCTCTCATCCTTCTCACTCCTAGCACCCGGAGTCACGGACGAAACGCAATTAGCAGCAACTGCTGGCGCCCCACTCTTCGGCACTACGCTTGTAGATGTCCGCGTGGGCGCCGCGGGATTTCCAGAGCGCTGTTGTGCCAGAGAAGAAGCTGCGAAGGAGCCCATGTTGGCACACGCTTTTCGACAAGACGAGATGAACCTGGACCATGCTGGGATGACGGCGCTTAGGCTGTCGTTGCTGCTGTTGTCGTCATCGTCATCGTCGTCTGCTTCGCTCGGAGATGGCGAGCGGGAGCGGGAGCCGTGTGTTTCTTCATCGTCCCCGTTGTAGGTCCCCCGTATCGCGGACTCGGGAAGAACGCGTCTCGGCGCTAGAATGAGCATCGACTCCTCTGGTTTCAGCGTCAACGTCGGTGTCGGAGACTCGAGTTGGGGCATTACTGGGGACGGAGGAGCGCCACTTCGGAGTGTCGGCGTGAGCTCGGTTCGTGGAGATGCATGCGTCTCTAGCAGCGCGATCGGACCGTTTTCTGGATATTCCATCGCCGTGAGGAGCAGTCGCAGCGGTGAAGATGGAGGCTCCTCTTTCTTACACTCCTCAGTCGAGGAGACATCGGTGTGCGAGCTCGGGAGCGATTCTTCTTTGGGAGGGACTGGCGAAGAATATTGCGATTCTTGTTTAACGAGCACCGGATTTGTTGCTCCTGGAGAACGCTGTCCGGCCCGCTGGACATGCTCGGGAGACTCGCGCTTTGGCTCAGTAGGCTCAGGTGTCTCATCCTTCGCCTTACCCTTTCCTTTGTGAATAGCCTTCGTCTTCGTAGTCCTTCGCCTCGGTCTGGCGACCTCCATTGAAGTCTCAGACTTTACCGTCTCCTCAACTCTTTGCCTCGTACGACGAGTCGTACGTCGGGACGGACCAGGGTCCACCGGCGGATGCGTAACGTCTTCGACGTCGACATCCTCCTCGTCGCGTCTCCGCTTCGAGCCTACCGAAGCAACCTCGGTGGAAGGTAAGTCAACCGCCTTGCCCTTTCCTTTATTCCTTCGCACTTTTTCCCCCGCCTCGGTATCATCGTCATGTGATGGTACCTCCTTTTTCGTCACTTGAGACTTTGATGACGCAGGCTCAGCGCGACCTGCCTGAGCCTTCCTTCGAGAAGCGCGGGGTTTCGGAGGCTCAGGACGGGAGGAGACGGCAGCGGCAGCTTTACGACTGCGCGTTCGTTTGACCACGGGCTCGTCATCCTGGTCTGCAGGAGGCTCTATCTTGCGACGAGTCCTTCGCGCACCTTGCAGCGAGGTCTCTGGCCGACCCTCGTCTTCATCGTCCGCATCTTCGCGCCGGCGGCGTTTGGAGCCCGTCACGACCGTCTCGTTCTCTGGCACTGCGCCTGTCTTCTCAGCGGCTTTGCCCCTTTTGGTGTTTGCTTTGGGCTTCCCGCCCTTTTGGGGAGCCTTCTTGGTGCCGCGAGCCTTTCGTGGCCCGGTCTTCTCAGGTGGCTGGGGAGGGGTTGGAGATGCGCCTGCCGAGCATGTCTCGATGAGCGAGATGAAGGAGACGTTCGTTGAAGGTACCTACCGGAATGTCCGCTTACCGAAGCGGAGATGTGTTCAATCTTGACTTCAAGGTATAACCCACACGTCTGTGTGGTTGTGGTTGTGGTTGTGGCCTGGACTGTACCCGAAGACCGAGCTGAGCCTCCTGATATGCTCTTCAGTCTCCAATCGGGACGAATCGTGAAGCTGAGTACTCACCCTTCTTGCCTTTGGAGTTGGAGAGAGAAGCCGTGGAGGCAGATTCCTCGTCTTCTTTCACGTCGTGCAGTGTAGAAACACTGCTTGCCTCACCTTGAGCAGAAGATCGGTTGTTGGCGGTGCCTCGTTTTGCGCCCCGGCGGGCAACAGTGCTTGTGGATGGGCCGACAGTCTTAGAAGCCCCGGCCTGGGCGAGCTCGCGGACAGCCGGGTTGGAGCCACCCTGCTTGGCTGCACGGGCTTTTGTCATCTGTCTAGTCGCGACCATCTCTTCGCTATTGCAGCGGTGCTACTAGGTGTATGTATGTGAACGGTGGGGGGTGATTAAGAGATGCGAATGGGAGTAGTAGAAGCGGGAAGCGTCGGGGACTACGGGAAGTAAGCAGTTCAGCGATGTTGTCCGTAGTCGTGGTCGAATACAACGAAGTTGCGAGTTGTGTGGATTGCGCTTTGGCCGTTTCGCCCGTCCTTTTTGAAGGGACGCGGTCACGTGATCTACCTGGCCACGGACTCTTTTTGGTATGCACTTGCTTACGGCGCAAGGGTCGTTTGTTCTCATTTCGGTAATTCCTTTTTATTCGCTTTTTGGGGAAGTGTGCGTCTTCTGCCTTGACGTATTATATAAGCAGACTTTTGCCAAGTTTTTTGTTCTGTTTCGTTTCGTGAGCCATGTCTAGCATACTGCTTTTTCCTTCGGCCTTTTTTTCATGAGCTTCGAAGCTTCTCTGCATCAATGTTAACTTGTCAAGCACGTCCACCTATTGACTTCGTTTTAGACGTGGCTTGAGACTCGAGAGGGTGCCCACCGGTTATTACCGACGTAGAAAAGTCCATTGTCATGACTCGCGCTCCGGTACCGGACGCAAGCCACAAAAACGCGCCAAGAAAGCCCGGAGGAGCTTAAATGCTGTCCTTACGGCTGACGACTTTTTTCCTTACCCTTCAGCTATGTCGTGTACCCATCGGGCAGACTCATCCAGCCATGAACATCATGAGTCCTTTTTCACATGCTGGTACGCAAATAGCACTATAATCCTTTTTTTTCTCGCCGTTCGCACCTATCTCATGCGGATATCACGGATATCATTATTCCCAGCTCATTCTGCGACCGAGATCTATACAAATTGAATGTGGGGAGAATCGAGAGATGCTATATGACCGGAGTCCTGAAGAACACGTTCTCCCGCGAAGCTCTTGCGTACGGCATAGGGAAGCTCAAATATCCCGACGACGATACGGCCGCTTCCGGGTACTCTTTTGATTGGGCCGACGTCCTCCCCGAAGTGGAGAGCCGGAAAGAGCGCTTCCTGAATGAACTCGCCAGCAGAGATTCACAGCGTCCGCTGGGTTGTAGAATCGGCGAGCTATTCAACGAGATTGGGACTGCGGTTCGAGAGCGCCTTGGGATTCCGCAGAACCCTTTCTCGGCCGAATTTACATGCCAGTTTGCCTTTCCCGAGTCCAGGGAGGACGTCTCCAGAGTGAAGCAAACGAAGAGACCAGAACTGGCGTTGGTTGAGCATCACTCTCTCTTTCATGGCGGTCTCCTTTCGTGGAAAACTGTAAAGGTGCCCGTGGTATTCGCTCAGGACGTGGGAGATAGTGATACAGTTCTGAAAAAGCTCCTGTCTTCTGCAGTCCATATCTGGTCTAACCAGGGATATCGTCGTCGATTCGTCATGGGTATCGGAATTTACGACAAACATTTTGAGCTGACTTGCTTCAATCGGTCGGGAATCATGTTTTCTGAAGATCATCACTACTCGCACACGATGAACCTCGCGCGGCTCATACTCGGACTGTTGTTCTCGGATGCGGAGTATCTGGGGTATGATCCCTCCGTTCTCTTCGACAGGGAACGCAGCACGCTCGTAAATCAGAAAACATATTCTCGGAAGGTTTTTTGTGGGACGGGAGGATGCCTATTCGGCTCAGACGCCGCTTGCACCCTTGCTGTGCGTTCTGGTGAACTATACGCCATCAAGGATGTGTGGCTTGACTATGAAGAAAGTATCGACGGTCCCCCTGAGGTCCAAATATTGCGAATGATCAGTGACGTTGAAAACGTCGCGCGCCTCGTTGATCACGAACAGCTCAAGGCTCGGAATGGATCGGACGACTCAACGGACCCGTTCTGGGAGGGTGATGACGATGATTCCTATTGCTTATCGACCCGCTTCCATCATCGCTATGTAATAAAGCCCGTTGGGACGCATCTGGATAGCTTTGTTTCTCTGGAGGAGATCATTTCCGCGATCCGGGACGTTGTAAAGGGTAAGCATGATTTGCATATATATATCTCAGTTCTCTTACTGACGATTTTTCTTCTTTTACCTTCCTTTGTGATGACAAGTCATCAAGGACCTTCTCGACCGTCGCATCCTGCACGGAGATATTAGTTNACATATATATATCTCAGTTCTCTTACTGACATTTTTTCTTTTTTTACCTTCCTTTGTGATGACAAGTCATCAAGGACCTTCTCGACCGTCGCATCCTGCACGGAGATATTAGTTTTCACAACGTCATTCTCGCACCGAATGCAGAGTCCCCAACCTCCCTACGCAGAGGGTGTGTCATTGACTTTGCTGATGCAATTCAACTGGATTACGTAGATTACAATATAGAATACAAGGTAAGGCAGCTACAGCATATCAAACATGTTGTTCGTGAAATTTGCTGACTTGAGGGCCGTACGTACACTTCAGATTAAGACAACACCGTGGTTCTGCCCTCAAGAACTTGCGTATGCGAATTCCAAACGCGCACGGGGGCCGACCGAGCGATCCTATCGACAAGATCTCGAATCGACACTCTATCTCTTGTGCTTTGTGTGCATCGCCCTGGATGGACCTGAGGAGAAGCTTGATTTGGGCAACTGCTTCAAGAGGCCTCCGCTTTCGAAATGGGAGAGACCCACGTCACCTGGAGCGTGGGATATAGCATACCGGGATAGGGCTGAAGCCCTCGAGTCGCGATGGAGGTTCAAAGAAAAGATTCTCGTGCACTTCCAACCATACTTTGAAGACCTCAAGACGACTGCTCTGAAGATGTACGATTTACTCTTCCCGGACGTCTTGCGCGGCGTCGGAAGAAACAACGTAGAGCAAAACCTCAAGAAACTCAAAGAGTCCCTCAATGAATCCGAGGCGGAGACGGAGCCTGATTCTGATGGTGCTGAGAAGAAGCGTGACATAATTCGACAAATCAAGGATTGTGAGAAACGATTGGCCGTGCGACCATTGGACGAGCAATCTTCAGACGAGGTGTTTGACAAGATGTTCGCGATTCTCGACGGTACGTTGGACACGCTCAGACAGAAATCCTCGGCCAACGATACCGATACGAGCAGCGCAGAACGGAAAGTAAGGGACCGCGACTCAGAAATCGATTTGATAGTAAATAGTCATATAATATCATGAATAAACGTCAACTCGAATAGTACTGTGTAATGGATTCTAATAAACATGACTGTTCAACAAGCTCTTTGCTTCACCTTACATTGATTACCACGTAGTTCCGGCATCCCTACCGAGCTCGTTGTTNCGACAAATCAAGGATTGTGAGAAACGATTGGCCGTGCGACCATTGGACGAGCAATCTTCAGACGGGGTGTTTGACAAGATGTTCGCGATTCTCGACGGTACGTTGGACACGCTCAGACAGAAATCCTCGGCCAACGATACCGATACGAGCAGCGCAGAACGGAAAGTAAGGGACCGCGACTCAGAAATCGATTTGATAGTAAATAGTCATATAATATCATGAATAAACATCAACTCGAATGGCACTGTGTAATGGATTTCAATAAACATGACTGTTCAACAAGCTCGTTGCTTCACCTTACATTGATTACCACGTAGTTCCGGGATGCATCCCTACCGAGCTCGTTGTTTTGCAAGATCTCTTAGATCTATCAGGACGCGAGAAAGAAATCACATTCAAAGTTTATTCACAAATAACACAGGAGGGCCCAGAAGAATCTAGGACAGCACCTTTAGAGGTCTCAATGGATCCGACCCACAATTCTCCAGCTCGCGTTGAATCGCCTGCCGTATCAAACGGAGATGGTCTTCCAGCCGCTGGACGCCATCGCTAATGAAGTCTTCGTACAGCCCGTAGCGCGAGTCTGCGAGGCTGAATGCATGCTTCAGCTTCAGGTTCCGGGGAAGTGCGCAGGCATGGGGGCAAGTAACAAGGCAATAGGAAGGGAAGAAGGGGATACTACCCGAGCGAGGAATCCTGCCCTCCGACCCAACAAGCGAGGTATGCAGTCGTACGGCGAGTTACGGGATGTGGATTCTTCGTATACGAACCACTACGAGTTTTCGTCGGAGCTGGCGAAGCGCGTCGGACGTCCGACCTTCACATACGACGCCTACTTGTGCCCAGGGGTGGTCATGCCATCTTCAATAGACACTTTTAAGGAAGACAGATGTCGCGGTCGATGGTGCAAAAGCTGCGTGTAAAGCGCGGTCTGATTCGGAAAGAAGAGACTAACGAGCTCAATGCGTTTAGTCAAGGGAGAAAACCTATGTGTAAGTGGCTTACATTCAAGGCTACACGTCTGCTTTCAGAGTTCTCTACCCTCTTTTCCTGACCAGCCTTCTGCAAATCCTGTATCGCCATTTTCATCCGTCTGAGTTTGCCCGGTAAGCGCATTCCAGTCGAAAAGTAGCGAGCCACGTATACATCCTGCACGCCAAGGTCGTTTCGCTCTTCGACATAAATCAACGGCTTCAACTATCTTCCCGGCTCGGACGCATCCATACAAGGCCTGTGCGAGAGCTTTTTCGTAGTTCTGTATTCTTCGTTAATGTGACACTGTACAAGGACGGGCAAATAAAACCCACAGCATCGTCAGCAGACAAAACTTTCCATCATTCTCTGTTCAAAGCATCTGGATCTAATTCAGTAATGAGTTTCTCCACGTCGCGTCGATCGCCTGCCCTCTCTGCCTGTCGCGTTTTCAGGCGGAATCGGTACAGGCGCGACATCATGGAGCCATCACCGGGCTATCACAAGCTCGTTGAGGAGAGGAGAGTTCCGAAGAATAGATTGCGCGAGCGCTCTAGTGGGCAAGTAGGGATTCTTGCGGAGGCGTTCTTTTGCGGACGGAAAGGAGCTGGTTCGGTCTTACGAACACTGATTGTTCATTTGGTTTGAGTGTATCTGGTGTCTAGCAAATGGCGGAGTTTACTCGCAACATGAGCAACTGAACGAGATTCCATGTATTACTCTCCAGCTTCAACACCTCCGTCTCCTGCTTCGTGGCCGGAGTCACAACCTGCCCTTCGGTCGCTCCTTTCAATTCATGAAGCCTAGTAGATTTGTAAAAGTCATCAGCAGACGAACTCATCGTCATTTAATGTTCTATACACACCGTTTCTGGCACATCTTGCTCAGTCTCGGTGCAAATCCCTTGTCGCGGTCGAGCACGGCGTCCAAATTTTCACGACTTGAGAGACATCCTGTTAATACTTCTGCGGCATGCGCGTAAATGTCTTCGAGCTCATCACCATCGTTCAGATTTTTTTTCAAGATTATACAGGCAGATAACAGGGCAGAAAGAATCGAGAGGAAATATTGGTCGAAGAGCGTCGTAGACCGACCTTGTTCAGGACAGATATTCGTGGGAAAATCTCCTCAAAAATAATATTCATTTTCCGTTAATACCCTCGACGACGCCATCTGTCGACTAGACCAAAGAAGTGATCGTACTGCTCAACTTATGTAGACCAAAAGGTTGCGTTCGGCTTCGAGTCGGTTGATGGTTCAAGTTGTTTGCCTCCAAATCCGTCTTGATCCACGTAGGGCTTATTTTGGTATCTGAGGCGTGGGAGAAAGTAGTTGTATTTCAGGCTCAGGTGAAAAGGCGTGAAAAGCAAACTTTCTTCATCAAGGACCGTCTGCATGGAATAGCTCTTTACTGCAGGAAACTAGCAGTATATGCTGGTATGATATTTTTTCACCTTCCTTTGCGACTTCGCATCGATCTCATCGAACAATAATACTAGACTGAGGTTTTCGTAGAAGGCTCTTCAACTATCCTTTGATATGCTGGCGCTGGGATAAAACCCCTTCTTCAAAGCANTGTCTGCATGAAATAGCTCTCTACTGCAGGAAACTAGCAGTATATGCTGGTATGATATGTTTTTCTCTCGCGACTTCGCATCGATCTCATCGAACAGTAATACTAGACCGAGGTTTTCGTAGAAGGCTCTTCAACTATCCTTTGATATGCTGGCGCTGGGATTAATCTCCTTCATCAAAGCATTGTGGTTCTTTCTTTATCAAGATTATGAGACCCCACGGCGATCTCAAAAGATCACCGAGACGACAAACGATCCGTTTATTTCATCTGAGGTACTGGGAAAATGCGAGGTACGGTGGTACACAAAGTAAACAGAAAGCTAAAATTGGCGAGATAAGCACAAAGGGGACAGAAACAACAGCAGATGGCGAGTATGAGGTACAGTGCTGTGCATCATTCTTCTGACGTCGGTCTGGTAAATGCCTCATTCCGCATATTCGATTCCTCAAATCTATACAGCGTTGCTCGGCGAACCAGGAACGCGAAGTCATCCGGATCTAGTTCCCGCGCCTCCCATGTTGGAGCTGTTTCTGCCTCGACAGCCTCGGCATGGTCACCTGGCAAGGACGGAGCGCAGATTCACTCGTTGGACAGAGAAAGCTCAAACGAACTTGCGTGCGATGTTTCTGTCTGGGAGTGCACTCCGTTGCTCCCCTTGCGCGGTTCGAGATTATGCTCAGGTTTAGAGAAAGCTCGCGGCTTGTGCCAGAATAGCCCGTGCCCCGACGAATTCGCTTGCGGAGCACGTGCCCTTACGATGAGAGCGCTGTGGTGGACTTGACACCGAACGGTTCTGCGGGCGCATTTTCCTTTTGCCCTTGAGAATGTCTACAGCAGACTGGAACGAGGCCGGGAACACTGTTGAGATTAGATGTCTCGTCATGTCTATGTTCTGCGCCGTATTGGGTCGCAGGCAAATCAAGGCCATCATTTGCTTTTACTTCAGAGCTCGAGTTGGTGGAGTCCCGGAGGTTGCGCTCGACCGAAGGCGCTTCGCCGATAGTTGTACGTTGGATGTTTCGACGGCTGCGCCGTGTCTCAGCACGTTTCGAAACATTNTGTGTTCTACACCGTACTGGCTTGCAGGCAAGATTAGAACGTCGTTGACTTCTACTTCGGAGTTCGCGTTCGTGGAATCCGGGAGGTTGCACCCAACTGAAGGCGCTTCGTCGAGAGATGTGCTTCGGCGGATGTTCTGATGGATGCGCCGTATCTTGGTCCGCGTCGGAATATTGTCACCCGTTTGCAGATCTGCGTCGCTCGTCTCTTCTCTTCCTCTCTTTCGTCCTGTTGCTACTATGCTGGTATTTTCTGAGGTACCATGCTTATCCTTCGCATCGTGCACTCCCACCTTCGATGGGCCATGGTCCGGCGAAATCTCTGATATTATGGCCGGGATTTAATCAACGAGCAATATAGGTACTGAACTTCGTCACTCGCTTCCGGAAACATCTGGAGTCAGTGTTCCACGACTCGAGCCACCTTTCCTCTCGGTGGGTTGTGTAACGCGACGTGGGTTGGTCGCACCTGGGGNGCGATCATGTCCAGTGGCTCATTAGCTAACGAGACAGGTATCAGATTCGATCACTCACTTCCAGAAACATCTGGAGTCGATGTTCCACGACTTTAGCCACCTTTCCTCTTGGTGGCTTGTCTAACGCGACGTGGCTTGGTTGCACCTGGGAGGAGTCCCGTTCAGTATAAATAGGAACTGAGTTTCATATATGAATGCTCACGAGTTGCCTTCGTACCGCGATCATGTCCAATGGTTCCCGATTTCGGGTCCGTAGATGGAGGCGTGCGAGTAGCGATCGACTCGCTCTCTTTGTGGATTTTAGGATTGAGAACCTCATTGCTCTCTGCGCCCCTGTCATTTACAGAGATGCTGCGTTCATTGACATCTCTTTCCGTGTCTACATTGACGGCGGAGTCCTTCCCATTGGTGACAGTACCAGTACGTCGTNACGTCTAGTGGTGCCCCATCCAGGGACGGTAGGATGATGAGGACGAGTGTGAGATGGCTCGCTCTCTCTGCGGATTTCGGAATTGAGAACCTCGTTGGTCTCTGTGTCTCTGCCATTTGGAGAGACGCAATTTCCATCGACATCTCTCTCCGTGTTTGCATTGACAGCTATGCCATTCTCATTGGCGACATTGCGTACTTGTACTCGTTCCGTTGTGACAACCCCGGATCCGGGGCTACCGGGGTTGGCACCGAGTTTCTTCGCCATGGCGCGCGTAATGAGTCCCATGTCCGTGACGATGAAATGTACAAGCTGGAAATGGATAAGGATAAAGGTTGGACGTGCTCAAAGGCGGTATGTGGGCGAGCAGTGGTTGCGGTTAATTGTGAGGAGGTCGCGAAGAGTGCAGGGCCTTTAATAGTATGTGACTTGGACGCAGTCGCGTTATCTGTCCAGCACCGGGCCACGATTCAGATCGCGACTCGCCTGCCTGACTGGTATAAGTCAAAACAATCTTCGGGCACGTCTGCTCGCACTTTCCAAACCTTCGACGGACCTAATCACCGCGTTCTACTTGCCTATGCCGCTCGGTTTTGCGTCATCAAAAACTTTGGGGCTTGCGGATCATCGCCTAGTGCCATAGCGATCTCGAAGGATTACTGAGCTGAAGAACACATCTATCAAATACAGCTTCGATGTGCAAGGTGATTTATTCAGGAGACCTCACAGGGAGACAAGGTGATTATTTTACAAAAGGGAAAGCCAAAATCGACGAGATACGCGGAGAGGGATCGGAAACGAACACAAAAGGCATCAAAAGATCACCGAGACAATAAACGATCTGTTTATTACATCTGAAGTACTCGGGAAAAACNGACCTAATCACCGCGTTCTATTTGCCTATGTCGCTCGGTTTTGCGTCATCAAAACTTTGGGGCTTACGGATCATCGCCTAGTGCCACAGCGATCTCGAAGGATTACTGAGCCGAAGAACGCATCCATCAAATACAGCTTCGATGTACAAGGTAATGTATTTAGGAGACCTGACAGGGAGACAAGGTGATTATTTAAAAAAAGGGGAAGCCGAAATCGACGAGATACGCGGAAAGGGATCGGAAACGAGCACAAAAGGCATCAAAAGATCACCGAGACAATAAACGATCTGTTTATTACATCTGAAGTACTCAGGAAAAACTCAAGGCACGGTGGAAAACAAGGTAAACAGAAAGCTAGGACTGGCTAGATAGAAGAAAGGGACAGAAACAACAACAGGCGGTAAGCACGAGATGTAGCGTCGTGCGTCATTCTTCTCGCGTCGGTCTGGTAAATGCCTCATTTCGCATATTTGATTCTTTAAATCTATACGGCGTCGCTCGCCGAATCAGGAATGCGAAGTCATCCGGATCCAGTCGTGGTGCCTCCCATGTTCGAGCCTGGACGGCCTCATCGGGGAGGTCTGGCAAGGACAGAGTCATTGCACCGTCGTTATGCTCGATGTACAGGAAATACTCGAGTGGATTTTCGTATGGAATGTGAGTCTCGTTCCTCTCCCCATCGGGCCCGGGGCTATCNTGGCGAGATAGAAGAAAGGGGACAGAAACAACAACAGGCAGTAAGCACGAGATGTAGCGTCGTGCGTCACTCTTGTGGCGTCGGTCTGGTAAATGCCTCATTCCGCATATTCGATTCTTCGAATCTATACGGCGTTGCTCGGCGAATCAGAAATGCGAAGTCATCTGGATCCAGTCGTGGAGCCTCCCATGTTCGAGCCTGGACGGCCTCATCGGGGAGATCTGGCAAGGGCAGAGCCGTTGCACCGTCGTTATGCTCGGTGGACAGGAAAGATTTGAACGGATTTTCGTGTGGAAAGTGAGTCTCGTTCCTCCCTCCGTTGGGCCCGGAGTTATCCTGGAGTCCAGAGAAAATCCGTGGTTTGGACAGTGCTAGCATAGCCCGTGCCAAAACGAATTCTGTTTCGGAGCACGTGCCCTTGCGACGAGAGCGCTGTAGGGGGCTTGACGTTAAACGTGCTGCAGGCACATTTTCCTTTTNAATGAATTCTGTTCCAGAGCACGTGCCTTTGCGGTGAGAGCGCTGCAGGGGGCCTAATGTTAAACGTTCTGCAGACGCATTTTCCTTTTCCTCCTGAAATTGTCCCGAACAGACCACAACGGAGCCGAGCACACCGCTGAGGNAATGTAGCGTCGTGCGTCATTCTTCTCGCGTCGGTCTGGTAAATGTCTCATTTCGCATATTTGATTCTTTAAATCTATACGGCGTCGCTCGGCGAATCAGAAATGCGAAATCATCCGGATCCAGTCGTGGTGCCTCCCATGTTGGAGCCTGGACGGCCTCATCGTGGAGATCTGGCAAGGACAGAGCCGTTGCACCGTCGTTATGCTCGATGGACAGGAAATACTCGAGTGGATTTTCGTATGGAATGTGAGTCTCGTTCCTC
>LNZH02000060.1:0-51891 GCA_001481415.2 Sanghuangporus baumii
GAAAGAATGGTTGAGTACATTGGTGGACATGAGCTCGTGCGCATGCCTGCGTCGACTTGGACCGGCACTCGCAGACCTGGGATATTGTTTCGTCCGCGTAAGTGCCTCCATTTCATGTGGTCTTCCGGTTCTGTCTGACGAACTGTGTTTGCATTTTTCTTCCCCTCGTTCGATGTCAATCTTTATTGATTGTCGCCAACAAATTCATCATCATTGAAATTATTTATCATCATTAGCATCGCCTTTCCCAGACCAAACAAAGCCTCTATCTATGGCGAAGCTCATAATGTCCCGACACGTACGTGGCACCTCGTCGTATCCGCTATTACTTACATCTGACTGATTTGTCATGCATGCTTCTTCCCCTAAACTTCTTTCCTTTTTTCCGACTTGAAATGCCGACTACTATCTGGTCATCTATCCGGGGTTTGGATTTTTCATTGATTCGGTGATGAACACAGCAAAATCAAAGACGGACGAATAGACCGCCACCTGTACGACGACCGCCTGGTCTGCCTGCTCAGCCAACATCCAGGTCGAGATTGGTCGAGGAGGTGTGAGGATGTCGCTTGAGAAATTGTGTCTTTTCCATTTTTCCCGATCCATCTATTTATTCCTCGATTCGGTTTCTATCTTTCCGATTCCCTTGCATACGTGTTCGTTCTCGGTCCGCCTTCCCCCAACCTTCCCTTGGTAAAACTTCGCTACATCTTCGCATCCCCATCTGCACCCAGACTGGAGCAGGTTAATTCTCATTCGTCCACCGCACATACACCTTCCACTCGACATTCCTACCCTCGAAAGCACGAAGGGCTAACGCCACATGCATTATTGCATAACGGTCTCTTTATTCTCATCGCACGCTAAGGTAACGTTACCTCCCATGTCGGACCTATACGACCTATGCCCTGACGTCTCACGTCCACTTCTCACGTCGCACACTGCTCGATGCACGTCCCCACGTCCTGCCTACGCCCAGGTCCTCTTTGACTACTATCTACAACTGCTATTACCGTCCCTTCCGCCTTTCGGCCGTTTATCATCACTAACGTTGAATTCTTTGACCTTCTCATGCATTACACCACTTACTTATTCTCGTTCGTCTTCACATGTCTCGCAGTGCTTGCTCACAACTTGTTTCAACTAACTCCGTATTTATTTCCTATGGGCTGGTTGTTGTAGGAGATGGACTGGGTTATCGTCGTGCTCTTTTTTACATCTGTGAGAAATGAGCTGTCGTTTTTTTATGTATTTTTCCCTGATGGACTCGGACTTGGATTTGTTTCTTTTACATTTTCGTTTTACCTTTGATTTTGTTGGTCGATTCTGAAAAGCTAATGTGTTCTGTTCTGTCTTACTTTTTGCATACCATACAAAATGTTTTTGTTTACAAATATTACATAAGAAAAGGGTTTTTTTTTCTTTTTTCACGACTTGGACCTCTGGTCTGGGGGGATTGACTTTTTACACCTCGACTCGAACTCGATAATCATCTCACTGAAAGGCATTGCATTGCTGGACTTGGACCAAGTCTGATCTTGTTATCTTATTATGGAAGACTATTCAGATACAGAACATATATATGGACTCTTTTCTTTACTGCTGCGCATATGACACCGAACTAGTGACCGTGTNAGAGGCATTGCTGGACTTGGACCAAGTCTGATCTTGTTATCTTATTTATGGAAGACTGTTCAGATACAGAACATATATATGGACTCTTTTCTTTACTGCTGCGCATATGACACCGAACTAGTGACCGTGTGTCCATGTGCGTCCGAGTCCGTATACATATATCACTGGCAGCGACACCTTTGTCTTTGCGTCTCTTGATCCCTTCAATACAAGCCGTCTCCTTTACCTAACATCGTGGCAGACTATGTCGTCCTCTGATACCTTTTCGAGAGACATTCTACCAACGAAGGAGGGGAAGTTACCCTTCACGTACCAAGGCGAGACGTACGAGACGTATTACAAAGTCGTTGGGAACTTGGATTCTACTGCTGGCGTCCCGCTGGTGACGCTTCATGGCGGACCGGGGTCGGCGCACCATTATCTCCTCGCGCTCTCTGATCTCGTCTCTCCTTCCCCTTCCTCTTCCTCGTCTGAGACGGGAACGAATGCAGTGATATTCTACGACCAACTCGGCACAGGCAACTCTTCTCACCCACGGGATTCCAAGGCCCCGTCATTCTGGACGCCGGAGCTGTTCATGGAGGAGCTGGCAAACTTGCTAGCTGGCTTGGGCGTGAGTAAGAAGTATGATTTGTTAGGACACAGCTGGGGCGGGATGCTCGCTGCGCAGTTCGCTTCTGCCTTCCACAACAAGCAGCTCCTCGCTGGGCTGCGGAAGTTGATCTTGAGCTCAGCTCCGGCGAGTATGGCGCTGTTCGAGCAGGGGTGCGCGAAGCTCGTTAAGGAGCTACCGGCGGACGTGCAGGAAACGCTGAGGAGGCACGAAGAGGACGGGACGACGGACTCGAAGGAGTATGAAGAGGCCGTGGGCGTGTTTTATGAGCGCCATTTGTGTCGGGTGAAACCGTTCCCGCGGGATTTGGTGAGGAGCTTTGAGTGTATTGGGGAGGACCCGACTGTTTATCATACCATGTGCGTATACAAGCTATCTGCTTTTTTTTGCTTGAGTTTGCATTCTTACTTACATTCTTACATGCACTTCTTCCCTCGCTTGTTCTGCGTTTCTCATTTCCTCTTGCTCATAGGAACGGGCCATCAGAGTTCCACATAACAGGCTCCCTGCGGACATGGTCTATCATCCCCTCCATCCCGGCCATCAGCGTCCCGACGCTCCTCCTCTCAGGCGCACACGACGAGGTGCAGGAAGAGTGTATCCAACCATTTTTTGACGGGATTATGAAGGCCGGTGTGAAGTGGGCAGTGTTTGCGGAGAGCAGCCATGTGGCACATTTGGAGGAGAGAGAAAGGTACATAAGGATTGTACGGGCGTTTCTTGGGGGTAATTGAGGCGAGGGGGAGAGGGTAGGGTAGGTGGGCTGGGGATGTCTTGTTCTTGAATGTTTTTGGATGCCCTCATGTGTTTTTGATTGTAGGTGAAATATTATCGTGGTGCAATTGGCAGAGATCTGGGATACTTTCACGTTGTACTAAATTCTGTACGATACAAGGTTCTGGTTAATACCCCAGGAAGAATTTCTTGTATCCATTCACATCCCATCGTTCAGGATCTGAGGCTGGAGCTTCCACCTACCCTTCCCTGCTTTGCCTGCGTGCGTCGCAAAAATAAGTGATCTTCAGAACGTCGCACTTGAAACCTGCGTGCAGATCGCCTGTTCTGTAGCTATCCGGTGTCCGATTCTATCACTCGGGACTGATATTACTCCCCGCTCTCCGAACATTCGCATGAGGTACGAATCTGGCATCTCGCAGAACTAAGTGCAGTTGAGCGACTTCTTTTGTCCAGCACCTTTGTCTTATCTGACTTTCCTGAGCTGAAGACAATGGTCATAAGTATCGCACAGGCGCGTTTTATCGTTTCGTGAGACATTCCACTCAATCAGAATCTTCGAAAGCTACGTCCCGCAGGGTTATGACGAGATCACGATGATGGAAAAGTCGCGATGGTGCGAAGCGACGCATAATGAGACGAGGACGTTCGTACAATGATACAATACGCGATTATGGCTTCTCTTTGTGCCTTTCGTGGGGATCGGTTATCGGCTTCTCAAACACCTTCTGCCGCCGCTATGGATCGAGCTCTCGTTCATCCTGACGGCGGATTTTCTTCGCATATTGCCTTCATTTACTTACGGTCCCTCGGATGGGCATGCTTTCTTTCCAAGCGTGCTATCGGTTCGGTGCTTGCATTTCTTTCGGATCGCTCTCTCAATGCGTACATGTATATAATCAGGACGTCCTACAAGTGGGACGCGCTTGTCCGCACTGCCTTGCGAGGACTCGGACGCTGGTCTTCATCGTTTGTCGATAGCATAGCTACTTTCCTTGACCCTCGATTTGCACCTTTACTTCTGGCCACCCGTTTTATGACGATGCAGAAATGCTTATGTTTACTTTTGTTGCCGCTCTGCCTTCTTGCGAGAGCGTGGGCGCTTCCCGGCGCTGATGCTTCAGAACTGATACCGCGACAATCTGATCCCCGACGACCGACGGCAAGCTCCCCTTTACTTACAATGGCTAGACGTTCGAGACGTACTACAAAACCGTCGGGTCGTTGGATTCCGGCACTCCGCTCGTAACACTTCATGGCGGGCCCGGTTCAGCACGTTTTTATCTTCTCGACCTCGTGGATCCCGCTACTTCTGGCACTCGCGCGGTTATATTCTACGACCAGATCGGATTCTACCCATCTCCAGGATAAACCTGCGTCGTTCTGGACGCCTGAGCTGTTCATGGATGAGCTTGCCGACCCCCTTGTTGGGCTCGGCGTTGATGGGAAGTACGATCTGCTGGGACAGAGCTGGGGTTGGGATGCTCGCAGCACAGTTCGTCTCGACGTATCCTGGCCAGTCCGTCCTCTCTGACTTGCACAAACTCATTTTGAATTCAGCTCCTGCTTCCATGGTCCTTTTCGATAATAGCAATGCGAAGCTCGTCAACTAATTGCAGGAAGATGTTCAGGAGACTATAAGGAGGAATTTGGAGGCGGGGACGACGGATTCACAAGAGTACCGGGATGCGCTGTTGGTGTTTTATAGGAGTCATTTGTGTAGACTCTGGCCATTCCCGGATGATGTGCTGCAGTCACTTGCAGCTCAACAGGAGGATCCGACGGTATATGATACCATGCGAGTTCTTTTTTTAGTGCTATCCGTGTATAGTGTATGCTAATGTGCTTCTTTCTCTCCTGTCAGGCACGGTCCATCCGAACTTGAAACTACAGGTTCACTGAGTAACTGGACTATTACTCCCTCGATCCCGTCCATCACTGTCCCGACTCTACTCCTGTCCGGTGCTTATGCCAAAGTTCAGCTCGAAGCTATGCAGCCGTTCTTCGACAACATTCCAACCGTTGATTCCTAGATCATCTCCGAGAATAGTAGCCCATACAGCGCATTTGGAAGAAATGGAGATGTATACGAGTGCCGTCGGTGAATTCCTCACGAACTATTAGTACTTGGTGAACCGAAGAAAATGAAATTCATAAGAAACCGACTATTACATTGCGCTATACATAATCAATCATCGAATTTACTGAAATGTGCTCTATAATATCTTAGGCATCTCCAAAATCTTCCCCTCATTTCTTCATCCTTCTGCTCAAGCGTGTTTTCTATCTCCTGAAGCTCCATCTCAACTCTCTTCAGCTCGTACCGCTTCTTCTGACATTTCTCACGGAGCTGTTCAAGGCGCGTCTGCGTTCCGTTGAACGTATCTAGTTGTCTGATTTGGTTGATTAGCGGGCCGAGATAGAGCATCTCGAGCGCATCGGCAAGACTCTCGTCAGGCTCAAGTTCACCCAGAACGCTCTGCGCCGCTTTCCAGCATGTCAACTGTCTCTCGTCTCGCCTTTGTTGGTCCGGACTTCCAGTTTTCTTCGACCCGGTTTTCGTCTTCCCATCGCGAGTCTTAGATAATCCAAGAGCCTCCTCGAGCGCCTCGATCCGCTTCCCGGCGATGTCTGTCGTCCTCTCGTGCCAGTTTTCCGCGTGACTGTGCAGCTGTGCAGCCTCGTCTGCCGGGATTGATATCGTCTCCTTCGTAGGCGCAGGAGGTGGAGGTGGGGGTGCAGGGTCCGGAGGGTAAGAGGAATACGGAGGTTTGGACTTTCGGTTGCGTCTTGGTTTGGAGCTCCGCTCCATGCGGAGCTGGAAGTCTATGTCTAGATTTGCGTGCCCCAGCGTGGATTATGATACTTCCTCCTCCTGTTGTTAGAAGGACGCGATTGTCGAGTGCGGGATACCTCCTTCGGTCGATTGTATGCTCTTTATGTCTTTGGACGGCCATCGTCTATCATAAGATTGCGCTGAACTGTAGTATGCGCATTGTAACTGAGGGAGCTTTATCGAGACAAACTACTAACGCAAAGTGCTATAGATAAGATAACTCTCCTTCCCCGTCTGGTATCTCCTTACATAAGTTGCTTGCTTACCCGATTCTGACACGGTTTAGGGTCGGAATGACTACATATCTGTCACTTACGTAATGTGGCCGCTTATAGCAATGGTGTGTGGATTCTCCACGTAGTACCTTAATACTAGTACGATACGTACACTGTATAGTATATAAAGAGCTGAGGTCCAGGTACCTCCTCCCAACGTCTATCTAGTAGTTCCCGCGATTCTTCCAGAGGAAAAAAAGCATCTTAGTCGCTCTAGTTTCTCACCATTTCCCGATTGATTACTATCCAGTTGCTACCTCTGTTACGAATATGGTCTCCAGTTAGCCTTGGGTCTCGCTGTTTTGCTACTTGAATCTATCTTAATGAATAATCCGATTTTTTAAGAGCAACCCTGATCAAGATCAATTTGAAGGACGTTTGAACACATTGTCCGGAGGGTTCAGACTCCGCTACAAAGTAAAACACGTCAGCGCGTCGCGCTCGCGTGACATAGAGAATCTCACGTGCCGCCATGAAGACCTGACTGATTTTGAAGCTGTGCTTCTCCTACCTCTTCTTTCCCGTCCCCCGCTTCCGCATACATTTTTGTCCTCCCCGAAACTCTTTCCCAATGGCCTGCTAGACATTCTCTCCTTAATACAATGCAGGCCTCCAGTCATGACAATCTCGACGAACTATGCAAGCTGTACGACAAACTAAATCTTACTGGACGAGTCATTCGGGTCGGCCGTCACCCTGCATCCGTAGGCGGGTTCGCGGATGTGTGGGAAGCCCGGTTATTCCCGCTCAAGTTTAGAAGAAGGGGAGCCGAGGATGAAGGAGAAAAGGTCGCTTTGAAGGTCATTAGAGAGTTCTGTTCCAATACGAGCGAGATGCGCTTGAGGAAGGTGGGTGACTTGCATTCGCTTCATAGTCCAAGCAAGAGGTGCAAAGAGAGGAGAGAACGGATGTTCTAGTGGCACAAGAACTTTGTGTGACGCCTTTGATTTTGAAGGCTGAAAACTTTGCCCATGTATGAGTCGGAGAGACTCAGTGAAGAGCGTAGAGGTGAAAATTTGTGTGTAAAATCAGAGGTGGTCTTCTCGGGTCCGCGAAATGAAGCTTCTCACTCTTAGACGCCCATTTCTGGTATTAATCTCAACCTACCTTATCTTCCGCAGCGACTCATCAGGGAGATTCGGGCGTGGTCATCCTTGCACCACCGTAACGTCCTCCCGTTGTACGGCTTCACGTATGGCTTCAGTCCTGGAGCTGGGAGTCAACTCGCTAGCCTTGTCTCGCCTTGGATGCCGAACGGTACCGCCCGGAAGTATTTAGAGAGGCGGAGCGTTTCGGAGCGCATTCGCGTCGTGAGTACTCTGATCAAATATGGATAATGCCCGCCTCACCCTGTCTGACTTCCGATCGTCAGCTCACTGGCGTTGCGGATGGGCTCTGCTATCTGCATAGACATGATGTCGTACATGGGGATCTCAAAGGCGTAAGAGTCTTTCAAGCTACGCTTTACTGAATGGAATGTTTACGCCATATTATTTGGCAGGACAATATCATGATCGACATAAACTACGAGCCTAAGATTGCAGACTTCGGTTTGAGCAAGCTCATAGACGAGGTCTCCAGTACTGTGACGATGACTCATACCGGAAATCAATTTGGCAGTGTTCGATGGTCTGCGCCAGAGTTGATCTTACAGCCTGGAGCGACTCTCGAGAGCGACGTCTGGGCGTTTGGGATGACAATTCTTGTAAGGCTGCTCCTTCCACTCCTATTTTCGGAGGCCATCACTAGATCAGTGATGCTGATGACTCGCCTTAGGAACTCTTTACAAGCGCTCCGCCGTTTCAGCATTTAAAGCAGGACCCGCAGGTCATTATTGAACTGCACAAAGGCAAAGTACCACCTCGTCCAGGACTGAGCTCCGGACTGGACGACTTACTTTGGGACACATGCTGTGACTGCTGGCGCTTAGACTGCCGGCTCCGACCTTCGAGTCGAGTCATTGCAAAGAAACTGTGGGACCTTGATCTTAAATGCAAGTTGGCGCAGCGGAACAAGAGAAGAACCCCGCCTAGTCCTGAACGCAGACTAGTCGACAAGAAAGAAGACAATCGAGAGGAAGGGAGGAACGACGAGGAGGGACGGGTACGCAAGTCTCCGAAGCTATCTGCGCTGGCAGACCTTCAGGTAGACTCGCTACCGTCGCCTGGTGTGACGATACCCATCCAGGGGGGCGTCACTCGCCGAGGTATTGCTCCGCGCTCAGCGGCACGAACTATCTCCGGCTCTCAAAGTCGTTCTGTGTCAATCACGTCTTCCTCTTTGTCTTCACGATCACGGAGGAGTAGCAGGAGCGATCTTCCGAGCGACTTTGATCCAGGGCGATTCCTCATGAATGACCATTCCATCTCCGATAGTGATATCTTCTCTACTTTACACCACCATCACCATGCTCCTGCTATCTTTCGTCGAGCACAGACTGAACCAACAGGTCTTGATCTCATCTTAGACGACCGAGATTCAATGTCAGGTATGACCATAAGATCTGACTCATCTCCCGTTTTCTCGACGCCGAACCAAAATGCGATGATGCTGCATAGTTCATTCGGGACGCCTGCGCCTGCGCATGCGTGTGCGAGGCATGACGCATACGCATACGCATACGGACACGCGACGCCCTCAAATGCGTATGCTTTGCCTCAAAACAATCGCGGTTATGTGACTCCCAATCATATAGTGGGAAATGGAATGCACACGATGAATGTGCATGCGGGTTTACCAGCCCCAGACGGTTACTCGACTCCTCCTCCCCCCGCGTTTGGCACTCCTATGCACGCATTTACGACGCCCTCTCATGCATATTCGGCACCGCCCTCTGGATTTTCGACACCACCCAACGGGTTCCCGACTCCACCCGCGGGTTTCTCAACACCACCACCTTCTGCTTCATATCCGCAGTTGTATCCGCAGTTCGATATGCAACAGCAATATCGGTCGCTTCTGATGAGTGCAAACAATGGGATTGAGCAGCGTCCGCAAGCACAGTTCCTTACTGGCTTTGATTCTGACTCTACGTATACTCATGCCGCCTTCATGAGCGCCTTTCCTCTTCCCTTCCAGGCGCAAGATGGATCTCTATTCTATCCGGGCGCTTTTGATGCGCATATGGATACACAAGCACCGACACCCACCCAGGGATATGGTGCTCCTTTTTTGCTACCTCCACCGCCTTTAATCGAAGGAGATAGTTTCTCTTCTGGATACTCTGCATCACCATCCTGGTCCGAAAATGGTCTCCCCTCTCCTCATCAACTCGGACAACTGTTTTCCGAAAATTTCCAGTATGAGCCACCTCACGCGACTCCTCCGATGCGTACGTCACCCTCTTTCCTCAACGAGTCGCTGTACAGCTCTCCGCCTCCTCTTATCCATGATCTCCCACAAAATCACTTCAACGACGCACCTTTTCCTCGACAACCTCCGTTATCGGGGACTGTGGACTTTGAGTCTATGCAAAGAGGTATGATCACCCCTGCCCTCTCGGACATCTCAGATGCACCGAGTAGTAGCACTTTGTCAACTCCACCGTCGCTATTCAGCAACACGCCACTTTCAGGCGGATTTGGCGATGCATTCCTGTTCGACTCGGAGGATGAGGGTGAAGAGCTGGATGGGAGCTTGGCGTTGATTGGGGGATTAGGACTGGACGTGTCGGACGATTTTTATATTGTTGGGAGTGCTTACGATCATCATGCACGCGACATCGGCAGCAGCGGCAACAGTTGGAGCTCGGGTGTTGAAAGCACCGGAGAACCAGGGCCTTTAAGAGCGGGAACAGACGGACGAGGGAGTGGACATGATCGAGGACGAGGCTCAGCACCGAGTCGGGAACGGGACGAGAGTGACTATGCCGAACAGACCCCGCACGGCAGTCCTCGGCAGCTCGAGTTTGCGCTGCCGCTCGCTCGAGACACGGAGCAGCTCCCTGGGTCTGGGTCTTCTGCCGCCGGAGAAGAAGGTGGCCAAGTACAGATGCCGCCTACGCCAAGACTATCGCCTCTTCCTACGTTGTTCTTATGATGATGCCGCGGGGTGGTTCATCGATGAAAGTTCTCGTCTGTCGCCTTTCGGAAGATTGGGATGATTAGGAAGGAGTCCGGAGTCACAATAGTCCCGTCTACGCGATTGTCCGAGCGTTCTTGTCGTGTCGTGTCTTTGGACGAGTTCAGCCTGGCTTCGTCCGTCTCGGCTTCCTGCTCAGATGATTCCCGCACTCTGAGCCGTACCTAAGATGCGCAGATTCCGAGCATCGTTCGCATCGAGGAAGGATATCTTATCTAGAATATTCTCAGGATTATTCTTTTTCTTACACTTTGATCTCTGTTTTACTTGCTATCGCCGGACTCTGAGTCCATTAACGAGCTTTTTCTTGCAACCTATTACTCATTTACTACGGATCACCAACTGTGCAGCAATTACATATTTACTCTGGATGTTATCTATTTTTTGTATTTGTGAAATCAAGAGAACTTTTGCATATCAGTAACGTATGTGGCGTCTACTTACACTTTGAGATAGTTGTTACTTGATTTGCAATAAGGTTCTAGCACATTCCAATCAGCTTCCTTAAGTCGCGTCGGACACTATGCCTTTAGCTACCAATACTCTGCTCAAGCTCTCGTCTACTGTAGCACTTTCACCGGTGAGATTCTATGGCTGAACCAAGTGTAGAACGACCGTACACGTACTTCGACATCAACTATGGCGACAAGCCCATCAGACGCATCGTCTTTCAGCTCTATAGCGACATCGTGCCCAAGACGGCTGAGAATTTCCGTACGTACGCGTCTGCTTGCATTCGACTATAGGCTTTTAATGCTGATCTTTAACCGCTTTTTAAATCGAACGATGTTATGGATGTTGGTGAATGTGCTGGTGGTGGTTGGAATCGATGATGGCACAATGGAACGTATATGATTCTAGGATGCCTGTGTACCGGAGAGAAGGGGATCGGGAAGTCGGGCAAGCCTCTGTCGTACCAGGGGAGTAGAATCCACCGAGTCATCCAAGGGTGCGTTGCGCCGCATCGTGATACTTGGTGCTGACATTGACATCGGATGTTGTGCGCGAATAGGTTTATGATCCAAGGTGGTGACTTCACAGCGGGCAATGGAACCGGTGGCGAGTCGATTTATGGGGAGAAGTTCGACGATGAGGCGTTTACTGTGAAGCACGACAAACCGTTCTTGCTTTCAATGGTAAGCATCTAATCACTATTATTGGATCGCAACTACGAGCTTCTCGTGATCTGAACATAAACAACTTTGTAGGCAAATTCGGGCAAGAACACGAACGGCTCGCAATTCTTCATCACATGCGATCCGACCCCGCATCTAGACGAGAAGCACGTTGTGTTTGGTGAAGTGGTCAAGGGCAAGTCTGTAGGTACGGCTGTCGTTCGAGAGTTGAGAGAAGAATCAAGGCTGACAATGCTCGTTCCTCACATTTAGTACGCCGTATAGAGCACCATCCAACGACGAGTGCTGATGTTCCGACTGTACCGTTCACGATCGCCACTTGTGGACAGTTATCTCCCGATGACCCCTCAATTACGGGCTCTGACAAGCTTGAAGAAGGTGCGAATCAATGAGCTCATAAAGAAAACTTGGATACTCACAGAAGCAACCTCGTTAGACCCATATGAAGACTATCCGAAAGATGACGAGCGTGAGATAAACAAGCAAGAAGTCTGTCTCGAGATCGCAACTAATCTGAAAGCTCTCGGGAACACCAAGTTCAAGGCGGGTGATGTCGAGGGTGCGTTAGAGAAGTGGCAAAGTCAGTCACGTTTTCTTCAGCAACTCATGATTCTTCAGGAATACTGAATACATTTTGTTGGTCTATATAGAAGCTATTCGATATCTGGACTGGCACTCAGATCTCTCATATGAGAAGGGCGAACGGCTCACGGAAGATTTCTTGGACCTTCTTGGATCCCTTCTCATAAACTCAGCCCTTGCTGCCCACAAACTGGGAGGCATAAACAACGAGCACCTGGCTGTCGAGCTCACTTCGCGTGCTCTGGACGATTTGGAATTTGAGCCGGCGGAGAAAGGTTTATATTCCCTTTTCAGATCACGAATATCAAGATACTCATGGGACAATTCCTTTATAGCAAAAGCACTGTATCGTCGTGCGATAGCCCGTTCGGCAGTACACGAAGAAGAGGATGCAGAGAATGATTTGAAGGAGGCTCTTGCGATTGTGCCTGGCGACGAAGCGTGCCAGCGTGAGCTAGCGCGCGTTCAGCAGGGCAGGAAGGCCAAGCGGGAGAAGGAGAAAAAGATGTTTAAGGGACTGTTTGCTAGTTAAGTCTGGAAATATTGGAATTTGTTCGGGAAGGAGGGCATCTGACGCAGATTGTTGAGGTGAAAGGGAGAACGAGAAAGTTTTTGACCTTCCAAGAGAATGTGGTTTCGTGTACATATACTGATGAACTTCTTGTCATAGACTAGATGGGTAACGAGTGAACCAAAGTACATTCGATCCTTTCGTCTTTTACCCTCCGCGACCAACGACACCTGTATGCATCTTCATAGGTCCTACTCGTTAATTATGTTGGGAAGGCAAACGACTCCCCAAACAGTCATCTTCTTTAAACCTACCCATCTTCAACATGTACTTGAAGCTCTCTGAGTTTCTTGTCATTTACTTCTCGTGCGTGTATGCCACCCAAGGAATATGAGTTCAAAGTTCATCTCCGAGGCCTTTTTGAGCTTCAAAGGAAGAATTTCCAAAACAATATACATAATATACTTATGGAAGTATACTGTACATGATCGCGTAGCGATGACTGCATATATTCATTCACCCATGACCGAGTTCCTACAGTGCGTAGCACCTAAACGCGGCAACTTAAGTCATGTCAATTTCCCCTCTTCACAAATGCACATATGGCTTTGTAGTAGATAAAGGGAGTCCAATATTGGCAGAAGTATTAATAATCTGTCCAAAAGAGATATTAGATGTAAGATCATGACTTAAAATCATGATTTCAGATTGTACAGCTGAACAGTGCCTGATTTTGGTGTGATCTCCAATGACTTCTGCTCTGCGACCACACTTTCTTTATGTAAATGGCAGGTCTATCAAGTTGATTCAGCCGAACACGCCTTAAGTAATCAACGCTCAGATAATCCAAGTGACAGTTACATCATCACACCAATCAAGGCGCACGTGCACGTTCTCTGCACATGCACTCCACTCCGCTGTACGCTCCTCGCTGTCCAAAAGCTGGCCCATGACACCATGTCTCTGAATGTCGAAAACGACAGGAAATACTGGATTCTGAAGTACATGGTGAAGATGCCCTCAAGAGCGGATGCGATTGCTGCAAGCATTAAGCTTCTTTATGATGCTCCCGAGTGCAGTCATCTCCGCTTCGTTGGTGCTCTCCANACGGTGTCGACGGACCGAAGCGGACGAAGGGTGATGACATCCCACCGCTCCCCGTCACACCTCCAGTAAGTTGGAGCTGCAGTAGATGCGCCGCAGGAGCCGCAACGGCTCTACTAAGTTGCCACGAGCGATGATGCGTCTTCTCTCCAGGCGAGTTTGCCTCACTTCCTGACGCCGAGTCGTCTTGAGCCTGGTTCGCCGAGAACGCAGCGGCGCCCACTCGCACGAGTGCGAAGATGACAGTGAGGAACGAGAGCAGAGAGAGGATGGTGTTGAGACTGGGTATGACGCCCATCGTGTGCGTAAGCGTACGTGTATGCGTCAAATAGTGTCAGTAAGTCCAGTTCGAGCAGGGTCGGAGCGCGCTGAATGACGGTGCGACCAGATGGGGACTGTCTATCCGCTCGCCACACGCTAGCTAGCCTAAGCCGTATTACCAGTGTCCCTCGTCGTCACCGGTATCGTCAATGAAGACGAACTGAGAAACGAAGATGCGATATCTTGATGGACGACGAGAAGGAGGACTGAGACGACTGGGAGACGGGTATCGCGCTGTCGTGGAAAGTAGAAGAGGCGACGGTCACAACAACCGGTACTATTCCCGTGCTACCGATGTAACCCCGCTTACCGTTTATAGCTAACCTACTCCTTTTCGGGTGCACTATTAGGTTTACTCAGTACAAATAAGATTAATAAATATTAATGTCGCAATTGAATTGAAAATCATTTTCATGAGTCTTACACTGCCCATCCATCCCATCCATCACAGACACGCACAGCTGTTCATGTTCATTAAAATATCAAGTGAAGCAAACACTATATCTGAATGCCCTCTAGTATATATGGACATCTAGGACATCAGCTATATTGTATGCAGGGTGTCAAGGGACTGTTATAAAAACTGCGGCTGACCAATGCAACATGGATTAAGGAATTGAATCAGGATGTCTAATGAGGAATATTTTGATCAGCTCCAAAGGTGCCTCTGATATGGATTAGTATACTTATAATACATGAGCCTCAGATATCTCATCAGATATTATAATTCCGTGCTCTGATATGGCCAAGAATTTTTATAATATCTGTGACATTATCCGCAGTTATATCTGTCACGCGAATACCCATTAATATTGTTGCCCCTAGTGCATTTCGCTGTACGCTCCTCGCTGTCCAAGAGCTGGCCCATTGCACCATGTCTCTGANCATACCCACCTGTATATTGTATGCAGGGTGTCAAGGGACTGTTATAAAAACTGCGGCTGACCAATGCAACATGGATTAAGGAATTGAATCAGGATGTCTAATGAGGAATATTTTGATCAGCTCCAAAGGTGCCTCTCACAGCGGGCAGAATTCTGTTTCTGAGCCGCTTAAATAGGAAACAGAATTGGAAAGCTCGCCTCTGATTGGCTGGATTCCAGTTCCGGATCAAGTTTTTGAGGCTTGGAAAAAGGGTTTTGCCCCAGGTGTCTGATATGGATTACCGTAGTATACTGTACTTATAATACATGAGCCTCAGTTATCTCATCAGATATTATAATTCCGTGCTCTGATATGGCTAAGAATATTTATAATATCTGTGACATTATCCGCAGTTATATCTGTCACGCGAATACCCATTGTTGCCCCTAGTGCATTTCGCTGTACGCTCCTCGCTGTCCAAGAGCTGGCCCATTGCACCATGTCTCTGAATGTCAAAAACGACAGGAAATACTAGATTCTGCTGTTTTCGAATATCCCCTCAAAAGCGCTCGCCATTGCTGCAAGCATTAAGCTTCTTTATGATGCTCCCGAGTGCAGTCATCTCCGCTTCGTTTTTGCTCTCCTAGGCACTGACCCTGATCGCTTCGACACCTATATATCTTCAATTAACGAGGAAGAAAAGGATCGGATATGGAATGCGCTGATGAAAGGCTGCAAGGAAGATGAATGGTCGGACTTTCTAAGCATAGGTGCGTTCTGATTGTATATGTAGCAGATCTATTCCCTGTTTGACCGCCTGTACATAGATACATTGTTCAAACAAGCTGCACCGGAGGAGTATGGAAATCAAGGTAATCAACTTTTATATCGTGACCGCATTCTTATAAGTGAGTTACGTTCCTCGGTACAGCAGTGCAAACCTCTCAAGGATGGGAAGGTCAGACATGTCTTTGGCCCTTAAGCATGCTTCGCTCAATTGATATCTAGCGACCGCCANTGTATATATAGCAGATCTATTCCCAGTTTGACCGCCTGTACAAAGATACATTGTTCAGACAAGCTGCCCCGCAGGAGCATGGGAATCAAGGTGATCAACTTTTATCTCGTGACCGCATTCTTGTAAGTGAGTTACGTTCCTCGGTACAGTGCAAACCTCTCAAGGATGGGAAGGTCAGACATGTCTTTGATCCTTAAGCATGCTTCGCTCAATTGATATCATGTATACTCTAGCGACTGCCAAATCATGGAGAGCTGAGTACAAAGGGATAAGTCATGAGCTGCATATTTGTTGTTACTACAGATATTCCGAAGGCTACACGCTCTGTGCGCAATTGTCCAATCATCGGGAATGGGCAAGTCTAGGACAGTTTATGAACTCGGGAAACCCCATTTCTTGATTCCTGTGATTCGAGGAAAGGTACTTCCGGTGCGTATGCCCTGCGTATCACTGAGCCATTTACGGATTTCAGTAATGGATAGGCTATCCGCCTCCCGATAATGAAGTGCACGATTTCCTCGTCATAACCGATTCAGGAGCGACAGACAGTCCGGATCGCGCTCGGGGACGCTGTATCGGATTTTTTTGCAGCCTTTTCCGAGACACTCTGCTGGNGCTGCTCTGGGAACATATTTGTCGTTACTACAGACTTTCCGAAGGCTACACGCTCTATGCGAACATGTGCGCAATTGTCCAATCATCGGGAATGGGCAAGTCTAGGACGGTTTATGAACTCGGGAAAACCCATTTCTTGATTCCTGTGATCTTGAGGAACGGTACTTCCGGTGCGTATGCCCTGTGTATCACTGAGCCATTTACATATTTCAATAATGGATAGGCTATCCGCCTCCCGATAATGACGTGCGCGATTTCCTCGTCATGACTGACCCAAAAGCGACAGACAGTCCGGATCGCGCTCGGAGACGCTGCATCGGATTTTTTTGCAGCCTTTTCCGAAACACTCTGCAGGCACTCCGGCGTGCACAGGGTGATGCTGCGTCGACAAAAGCGAACATGATACGCTGGTTCTACGATCGTATGGCACCGCCCGAGAACAACTCGTTCCGAAAGGAGTTTTTTAAGACCGTTGTACAAGATGCCCAGAAAATCCAGACCGAAACTACGAAGAGCACGGAACCGTCGAGCACAAGTTCAGACCAGGGAAGACGTGCGGCACTTGACATGATCAATGCTGCTAATGCTCTCGTCAACTTTCTTCGTTCAGAGGACTGTTCTAGTTCAGGTCAAGTAGAGGTCGTGGTAGCATTCGACGAAGCGCATGTGCTAACCGAGAGGGTGTTCAACAACCCTACCGTGGTAGAAGGAGTTTGGTCTCTCTTCATCACACTCCGGGATCGATCCGTGCATTATATCCTACCTCAGTCTATGTAATTTTCCTCTCGACCACGGGAAAGCTCTCGCAGTTCAATCCCCACCGAAGTGCGGATCCTTCAATGCGCGTCAAGAACGAGGAGTATAAACCGGTTCCGCCATTTACAACTCTCAGATATGATCTCTACGGGCCTCGACTGATACGTGCAAAAAATGGTTCCTTTATATTATCTGAAGATCAGGTACCGATACGAAATGACGGTGTATCGGATTTACACGCTGCTGGAGACCAAACGCTAACGCTGCCTCTTATCACTCATACTGCCTTCATAGTTCGATTTGGTCGACCCTTGTATGCCGTAAACACCCGATTCGCAAATCATTGACTAACCGCCTTGCAGATTTGCTCTCATGTACGGGAACGGTGTTAAANAACGCTATCTCTTATCACCCATACTGCCTTCATAGTTCGATTTGGTCGACCCTTGTATGCTGCAAACACCCGATTCGCAAATCATTGACTAACCGCCTTGCAGATTTGCTCTCATGTACGGGAACGGTGTTAAAAGTGGTATCCTTCGACTTGCAATGAACAAGCTAATATGTGATGATATCAGCAAATTCGATGACAAATGGAAGGAGGAAACTCCAGCCCACGTGGAGCTTGCATGCCTCTCGCAGCGATTATGCCTCGAATTCAATTCCACGACTTGTAATGACGATGAACAGATTCAAATAGCGGCTCATATGCGGCTGTGCCTCAAAATTGGACCGGATAGTCNTTATCTGAAGATCAGGTACCGACACGAAATGGCGGTGTAACGGATTTACACGCTGCCTCTTATCACTGCCTTTATAGTTCGATTTGGTCGACCCTTGTATGCTGCAAACACCTGATTCTCAAATCATTGACTAACCGCCTTGCAGGTTTGCTCTCATGTACGGGAACAGTGTTAAAAGTGGTATCCTTCGACTTCTTGCAATGAACAAGCTAATATGTGATGATATCAGCAAATTCGATGACAAATGGAAGGGAGGAAACTCCAGCCCACGTGGAGCTCGCATGCCTCTCGCTCGCAGCGATCATGCCTCGAATTCAATTCCACGGCTTGTAATGACGATGAACAGATTCAAATAGCGGCTCATATGCGGCTGTGCCTCAAAATTGGACCGGATAGTCAATATATCATATCCTCATCCGGGTCAGAGCCATTACTTGCAGAAGCCGCTGCAACTCTTATGATGCGAGATGCTTTCAATCCAGCGGAATCGCTGCATCGAGTTCTGAACGGATTTTCTATCCATAAGGGGGACCAAGGCGAACTCATCTCAATGCTAGCGGTAGTAGTAGCGCGCGATGCGGTGGTAAGAAGGAAGCTACAAGAAACTGCAGAATTGAAGTCTACGCTTCTGGGCATTTTGTCACCGGACACGGAGAAGCAGCAGCCTGCATTTCGAGCTGTGCGGATAACTGACCTCCTGGACGAGCTATTCAAGCTTCCCGAGGAAGCAAAGAAGGCTCTTCAGGCCGACTTCGGAGATACGTACACCTATTTCAACCATTTCATTAAGCCGTTCACGCAAGGTACATGCATACATACCGGAGTTCCTGGCTCAGTACATGACGCGTGGCGCAGCAGTTCTCTGCGCAAATTGCATACCTGGGATCGACTTCGTGCTTCCGACTCTTAGAGGCCCGAAACTACATACCAGGAAAATTAGTGTAGCGGCGGCGCAAGCCAAGCTCGATGACACCATTACACCGGAGAGGCATGGAGAAGCCATCTTTGAGAATATAACTCACGGACTGGAGAGGAAGATCTTCCGAGACGCGCCTTGCGAACTGCCCATCGTTCGAATGGTATTTTCGCTTAGTTCAAAGCCGGAGCTGTGGTACAAAGCACGGACTATTACAATGAATGGTAGGGAAGTGCGAACCCACGACTTCTGGTGCGGAGGTTTCGGTCCGCATTTGCTGCCTAAGAGAAAAGAAAACGATGACACTTGGTTGGCTCTCGCGTCGGCATCGGAGAAGATGCGCAATGTCGTCAATGAATCCGCACGATTTAAGCGTCTGAACAAGGAACGCAAGTCTTTAGTTCCTGGTGGATCTCAGTCGGCGGATTATTGGTCATGGGTTCGGTGTGTCCCCGGACCTGGCGGCGATGGTGAATCTATGGATGTCGACGAAGATACTTAATACTATAGTACCTCGTGTGGCGTTCTGTACTGTATGTACTGGTACAGCATGTACAATACGAACGGAATATCTTTTTACATCTGAGAGAGACTTCGTGTGCACTAACCAGCTTCGTGTCATAGACTAGAGGAGAACACCAGCGGGAGCAAAGTGTCTACGGTGTCCCGACTCGAAACAAATCGCCTTCCAACTTCCAGTAAATGAGACACTTGCCAGTGTAAACATCTTCACTGGACGTAGTTGCTGTCTCTGAAAGCCGCCTCCGCATCATCATCCTTAATTCCTGCGGCTTCAGGCTGTATCCCACCTTCGAGAAATGTTTGAATGCAAGCCGGGCGGGTTTTCAGTTCGGTTCCTCATTACGCTTATGTAAGTAATCAGTCACGGTCACCATACACGACGAATCTCCTTCGTCCTGTCCTGTCCTGTCCTACTCACTCAACAACACCGCCAAAACTAGAAAGTATAGTTATTTCTTTGTCTCCCAAATCTGAATCTAAATCCCTNGCACTTGTAAACATCTTCACTGGGCGTAGTTGCTGCCTCTGAAAGCCGCCTCCGCCAAACAATGATTATCACCCTCAGTTTCCTGTGGCTTAAGGCTGGATCCCGTCTTCGAGATATATGTGAAGTAAGTCGGGTGTCTTTCCATATCCTCATTACCTCTAATTTAACTTGCGAATAAAATCCTCCATATACAGGTGGGTACAAAAAGTCTTTGGCCCCCCTGTTTATGGAAGGAGGATTTGCATGCTATGTATGGTACTGTAAGCGTCGGATACAACCTTGCCAANTACCAAATCTGAATCTAAATCCCTTTTGTTATTTTAAATATAGTTTAGCATTTATTTAGCTAAGGAAAAGACATCAAATATATTATGTGACTAAATGCATTATTACATACATTTCAAATTTCATTTGTCATCTAGTTATGAATTTATTCCTGGTCTAAATAACAGTTTGCCCGTTGTGTNTCCCAAATCTGAATCTAAATCCCTTTTGTTATTTCAAATATATTTTAGCATTTATTTAGCTAAAGAAAAGACATCAAATATATTATGTGACTAAATGCATTATTACATTACATTTCAAATTTCATTTGTCATCTAGTTATGAATTTATTCCTGGTCTAAATAACTGTTTGCCCGTTGTGTCTCCTTTGTCCTGTCCTGTCCTACACTCACTCAACAACACCGCCTGATTACCCATACCCATGGTACGTCTTCAGCCATCTTCCTCACTAACCCTCGCCACTCACTAACCCTCCCGCACAACAGTCCTCCCTGCACTTCTGCTCCGAATGCAACAACATGCTGTACCCGAAAGCCGACCAGCAGCGCCGCGTGATGGTGTACGCGTGCCGGATCTGCGACTACGACGAGATCGGGGAGAATAAGTGCGTGTACCGGAATGATTTGTTGACTGTTACCAAGTGAGTGGGTTTTGTGTTTTGGTGTTCGTCGTTACTGACGTTTTTAACGCTGTCGCTGCGACTGATGTAGAGAACAAATGGGCGTGATCGCGGACGTAGGGTCCGACCCTACGCTTTCGCACTCGACGGACCAGACGTGTCCGAGTTGCGGGCATCACGAGTACGTCGTGCCCTCATTTCGTTTCCTACTTCTGAAACTCCTGCTGATGATGGGACATTGGACAACAGCTCTGTGTACTTCCAAGACCAGTCGAAACGCCGGGAGACGCGGATGATACTGTTCTACGTGTGTACGAATTGTAGTACGCCGTTTACGGATGCTGCGCTGCAGGTTGAGAGGAAGAGGGAGGATTAGCGGTTCCTGTGTCGGTCGAGGCACTTTATTATTTCCCTTGTCATTGGCTTCCACGGATATGACAAGCCACGGCACATGCTTACGTGAGGAGGAACGTGGTTCTACGTAGATCTACTACACAGTGTCGGTGTCATTGGATGGCAGTGTAGATCGATCAGCAGTAGTAGTACTCACGTACTCACGTCCCAGAATAATACTTATCAGTTGATGTGTCCACGTTACTTTGACTGTCACAGTGCTTCTTTCTCGTTGTTCTGTTCTGTTCTCCTCCGCTTCACCTCATTATCCCCCCGTCATCGTCGTCGTCATCATCATCACCGTCGCCCCGCCCACCTAGCACAGCGAACACAATGGGGCGCACAAAATCATCCACTCCCTCATCCTCATCCTCCTTCCCACTCTCAGACCCAACAGACCCCCTCTCGCGCCTCCTAGCACCGCCGCCCGACGAGTCCACAGAGGCCCGCGCAGCTCGCCAGAAAAGAGAAGCAGACGCGAAGAAAAGGAGCGACGAGATCGATGCCCGGCTCGCGGCTGAGAGCGCTGCACGCAGGAAGAAGGGCGCGCCGATCAAGGTCCTGCTTCTGGGACAGAGCGAGAGTGGGAAGAGCACGACGTTGAAGAGTGAGTGCCTCGTTTCTCTTTAAGCTTGTTATTTGGAGCAGATAAGGAAGGATCGACGTTGACGACGTGCGCATCAGACTTCCAGTTGACATACGCGCGCAAGCAGTGGCTCGCGGAGAAGGAGGCGTGGCGCGCAGTCATACAGCTCAACCTCGTCCGCTCGGTCAACGCCATCGCCTCTGCAGTCGCTCGCGAACTCCCTTCATCAAATGCGGGTGAATTGGAGCCTGAGCCTGAGAATGCCATGCATGCAGAAACGGCGTCCATACTCACACTCCCCGAAGTCGAAGTCGAAGTCGAAGTCGAAGTCGAAGCTGATCATCACGACACGGAAGAGACGACGACGAAGTTCCCGCTAACAGCCGAGCATCGAAACCTATTACTCCGACTCGCCCCTCTTAAAGCCGTACAAAGAAATCTGGAAGTGAGGCTGGGTTCAGGAGCAGAGGAGATCGGCTATAATGACGAAGAAGAAGGCGAGAATGCCAATGTCGATCCCAGCGACCCTGCCCGTAAAGCTAATCCCGTTCCCGTTCCCGACCATCCTATTCCTAATTCGAGGACAGGGTCAAACACGAATACAGTCTCGTTTAGGGATATCACCAACGCTGCTTCCACTCCTTCATCCACTACACCTGCGTCGAGTGCACCACTACCGCAGCCCTCGCTCCGCACGCGCAAATCGCACCAGGAGTTCTTCGTCCGTTCGTATGGCTGGAAGAGCGCCCTGCAGCGGCTCCGCCCGCGCGGCAGTCGGTCGAGTAAGGACGAGCTAGGCGCAGGGGATGGGGATGACCCGGACAGCGTCGCCATCGCCCGCGCGGCGGGGGATATGAAGGCTCTGTGGAGGGATAAAGTCGTAAGAGAGGTCATAAGAGTGAGGAAAGTCCGGCTAATGGACTGTGCAGAGTTGTAAGTATGCGTCCCTTCTAGCTCGAACGCTAACAAACAACCTTTCCTACAATCCTACAGCTTCCTAAACGACATCGACCGCGTCTCCGCGCTGCGGTACGTCCCCTCCGACGACGACATCATCCGCGCACGGCTACGCACCGTCGGCGTACAAGAACACACGCTCACACTCGAGTCGAGCGCGGACTCCAACAACCGCACCTGGATCATCTACGACGTCGGCGGGTCGCGCACGCAGCGCGCGCAGTGGCCCGCGTACTTCGACGACGTGCACGCGATCATCTTCCTCGCGCCCCTCAGCGCGTTCGACGAGCGGCTCGCAGAGGCGCCGCGCGTGAATCGGCTGGACGACTCGATGCAGCTGTGGAAGCTCGTCTGCTCGAATAAGCTGCTGGTGCGTGCGGAGCTGGTGCTGTTTTTGAACAAGGCGGATCTCCTGGAGCGGAAGCTGGCGAGCGGGGTACGGTTTGGGGAGTATGTGAGGAGCTATCGGGACGGGGAGAACGAGGTGGGCGCTGTGGGGAAGTGTGAGTTCTCCTTTTTTTTTCGGATTTGGATTCTTGAGAATTGATGACTTGCGCGTAGTCCTGCGAGGCAAGTTCATGGAAGTCTGCAGACACTATTCGAAAGAGCACAGAGGGCTGCACGTTCACTTTACTTCCGTCATCGTAAGTTCTCATCAATTACGATCGTGCACCTGTACGCTTACTTCTCTGTGCGCGCGCCCTTTTTTCTCTGGGACTCGGTGCAGGACACACAAGCGACCGCAAAGACGCTCGCAGCGGGTAAGCGCCACCTCTTTTTTTTCTTTCCGATGAAGAGATGCTGATGTACTGCGTGTTTGTAGTGCAAGACGGCATCCTCCGCTCGAACCTGCGGCATCTCGACCTCATCTGATTTCATGACGACGGAATGCGATNACGATGCCCGCCCGAAGACGTAGACAATATTAATGTGGGTTGGCGGTATGCATAATCATCGGGACGTCAACATCAAACAACGTATGTACCTATACTCACCGCACCCCATCCCCTCTTATCTCTCTGCGCAGCTTCAGAGCTCTTGTGGATGCCATTAACATTCTCCTCCTCCTCCTCCTCCTCCTCCTCCTCCTCCTCTTCCCCCCCCCTCCGGGGATGAAAGTCGAGCTCCCTCCTCCCAGCGCCCATTCTCCCGCTTCGGCACGGGCGCGTCGCGCGATTCGTACCTCTCTCATTCGCACGGTACGGGCGTACGTGTCGGATATGGTGTCGAATCAGAATCAGAATCAGAATCATGAATGCGTGTGTACTGTATCTGTATCTGTATCTGTATTTGGGGGGTGGATGTCCGATGAAGTGAAGAGGGCTTACAGTGATGGGAGTTGGAGCTGCTAGGTTTGCGCTTACGGGCTACGGGCATGCATACTATCAGCCAGGTATACAGTCGTGAGCGTAAGCATATGGATATTTGAGCGACATGGGGACGGGACGACGCACCAGCGCACAGCATCATCGCGATGATCGAGACGCTGCGCCTGTAGGCGCTCTCGACGTTTTTTTTTCGATATCCAGGGACTACAGGCCGATTTGTCCGTCCGTCTGTTTGTATTCTCTTTTCTTCAGATGGTTGGGTCGGTGCTTCTGACGATGTGTCCGCTAGAGAAGAAAATCAGGGTCCGTCTATATTCTTGAAGTGCAGCGGCGCACCCAGGTCGGATACTCGTCCCTTTTTATACCAGGTAAGAACCTCCCTTCCCTCCCCCGAGGCCGCTTACTTTTGTAACTCATATTCAGATCAGATCAGTACGAAGTAGGCATTGTCAGGAAAAGTAGTTGGCCACACCCGGCAAGAGTCTGGCTTGAGACGCCCCCGAAAGGACGCGAAGCGCAGCGCTAGCGCAGCCACATGGATGTCGCTCTGAGAAAGCTTTGCCTAAGGGCATACCTTAAGTTCCCAGCAAGGCCTAAGCAGGTCTACCAAACGTCGTCGTCAGCAGATTTCATGATTTCATGATTCATGAAGACTATACGGTGGGACATACTGATGCTATTCCCAAGAATAACATCATGGATGACAGCTAAAAATGGATGGCCCCCAAACGCCTGATGCACGGATTGTAAGTGTACCTAGATGATTGAAGGCTATACATAGAGTCGTTTGCGTTGGGAAGTGTGGAGAACTTGCTCCTGGAGAGCGCATACGGCACGAAGAACAACGACAGAGCGATCAGATACTGAGTATCCGAGATGTTCAAATCTTCCTGCATCCTACATCCCATACAGCTGCGCGGCGCCGGGCTAGCAAAGGGTGCTGTTCGTACACGGATTAAAAGATCATTACCATCGCATTTCCAATACCAACCCCGTCCAAGGAACACAGGAGGTACAGAACAGGCAGNAGCGAATGTCGCTAATTCATGCACGGATTAAAAAAGATCATTACCATCGCATTTCCAATACCAACCCCGTCCAAGGAACACAGGAGGTACAGAACAGGCAGCCATTGAATTAGCGTGGAATCGGTTCTTTGGATAAGACGAGTCTCATCGATAACATTTGTATACTCCTTCCCATCGATCTGCTGGGAATGCAGTCTCAGCATTCAACTACTCGACGCCTTAGGGCCCCTTCACGCTCCCCACGGACGCAAGACTATCTCGCACTGCGAAGCTGAGGGGTATCACTTCCGCTCTTCCATTCGTTCGAATAATGTTTTTGAAGAAAAAGGAAAAGCCAAGCTATTTTCAAGATCACATACCCTGAAAAGAGTCAATCTCAAAGGGTATCACCGTTCTGAGACGGATGACCCTATCAGACGGATTTGGGATGTATATATGTCTGACATTAAGTTGCATCCGTTCTTCCTCCAAGCCAAGCCAGTAGCAATGCAGACAGCAGTCACGAGACAGACATATACGTATCGTTGGTGAACAAATCCGAATGGTTCGGGCTCTTTTACTTTACTTATCCCGTCCAGCAGACCTGTGCAGTGGCAAGTAAGAGCGCCTTTAAGAAGGNGCTTATCTCGTCCAGCAGACCTGTGCAGTGGCAAGTAAGAGCGCCTTTAAGAAGGTGCTTCTGCCACTGTACCGAGATCAATTGTTTCGGGGGGTAAGAAGTTATGGGGAAATGGAATTCTGAAGTTGAACGCCAAGAAAGCATCATGATCAATAACAACAAATAGAGCCACGTTTTGACCACGTGTCCATTTTATTTTCACAGGCCAGAGTTACTGCCGTTTTCAGAATTGTTTAGAAAAGCAGATCACGTGAAAAAGCGCTGCGTCGGTATTTTTACATGCATCTATGCACATACAGTATGGCATAATTTTCGACATTACAGGAAGACGTGGTATGGCTTCGTTGCAGAGAAAAATCNTATCCAACGGAATCTCCGATCTCTGTACCTCCGATGCAGTTCATTGCGTTATATTGCGACTCGCCCTTCATACTTCTCTCAAGTCTTATTGCTCACCGTGCAAACCAGATCTAGACTGCGCAAATTACTGCCGTTCGTTTTCAGAATTGTTTAGAAAAGCAGATCACGTGAAAAATCGCTGCGTCGGTATTTCTTATGCACATACAGTATGGCATAATTTTCGACATTACAGGAAGACGTGGTATGGCTTCGTTGCAGAGAAAAATCAAGGTTTGTTGGGTTTTCTGAGGCGATGCAGCAATTTTTCACATGATCTGCTTTTCTAAACAATTCTGAAAACGGCAGTATGTAATATAGGACAAATATGGAAATAGATAAATCTGTCAGTGTGATCCAACCTAAATCTTTGAAGAGAAGAGCAGGTCAGCCCATCGACTATCTCAAAAGGAGAAGGGCGAGACTACAACTGCTTGCGCCGGATATCAGCATGCTCACCTGAGGATCCTTGATATTTTGCGTCTGTGTCCTTCGTTATTACTGTAATTTAATCCCGAGGTACCAGGAACTATCAGTTTCCTCACCCGCAATGACATGCAGGCCGATGTAATCATTGCCTTGATATAAATACCATAATGGTACTCAATTCCTGACCAGACATACAGCGTAGACAACGTATCTGTACTTATTTCTCTAGGACTCGATTCGCAGCAGAGACACCTGCGGACACTCGATCGATCGGTCATCAAATTATGTATCTATACCCACTCCATTCATCTCCTTTATCTCTTTTCGCAGCATCAGTACTCTCGTAGATACCGTTACGCGGGTCTCCACCAGCTTTCTCGGAGATTCCGATGACCTCGTCACGTTCTCCTCGATCACGACGGGCGTTCTCCTTAGATAACAAGAAGGTCATCGTGGAAGATCCGATTAGGCCCACAACGACATAGCCAAGTGTCACCGCATGTCCGATCGTATACCACGGCGTATCTTTCGACCGATACTACGCGTATGGCTCTTAGTGTATCCATATCTGGATGTATCAGTAAGAAACTCACAGTATTAGAGCTTATGATTCCCGTTAGATTTGTGCTATAGCCGCTGTCAGCCACATATATATATTCAGTCGTTATGGGTCGTACCAGCATATCATCAACCCGATGGATACGCTACGCTTGTAGGATCCTTCAACATTGTTGGACGTCCAGGCACTACACATCAGTTTCCTCGTTGGTGTTCTTTCTTCGAACGGTAAGAATGGAATAGACTTACAATGTATTTGCTAGAGAAAAAAAAATCAGAATCTATCTCGTAGTATTTAATTCGGTAACTCACGATTTCCCGGAAAAATACCACTAGTATGTCCGAGCCCCGCTTCAGTTATCGGTAGACGAGGTAGACTACAAGAGGACTCACAGAGCTGCGAGGTACGTGGCAAAGTATGATAGAGCCGGCTGCCTTGAACACAAAAGGATAATATAGCTAGCTCCAACTGATGACGCACAGTGAGTTAAGCAATGTCAGCTCTTCCTAGCGCAATTCGTTCAATACTCACTGAGAACCTGAAGTCCACTATCAAAGTATGTCAGCAACAGAGCTGTACCAATTCAAGAGTACTGACATGGTGAAGTATGCACGTCTTTTCAGACGGTCAGCCGTGTATCCGATCGCAACAGAAATTACGCTTGCTGCAATATACACAGGAACAGTGAGCAAGTTCGCTCTGGTAGCCGTATACCCTGAGAGCTGAGAAGTCAGACACTAGGTTATCCGTATGCATCGCAAGCTCCTACCTAGTTGTCCAATTATACTAGGAAGAAACAAAGAAAAGGCATACATCGGGCCACCGAAACCTAATAAACGAACGGATCCAGATGAGACATAGGACGGTTTGCATAAGAAAATCATCGAGATGAACCTATTAGAGTCATAGTGCCTAGCCACGTCTTATAATCTGTCAAACTCTTCTGGACGTTCTTCCACTGCAGTTTTTCTCCTCCAGCCGAGAATTGATCGTCTGTCTGCAGACGACGAATAACATAAGCGCGCTCCTGTTCAGAAAGGAAACGCGCTGTTTCCGGGAAGTCTTGAAGGAGGAAATACGAGGTAGCACCGGCAATCACCGTGACGATTCCTTCAAGAATGAATATCCATGACCTTGGATCGGGGTTCGTCAAGGAGTTATCAGGCGACGTGAGACCTCATCATACCAGGCAGCTTTATCTCCAACGCCGTCCATATTTGAGATCGCCGCCTGCCAAATTATAGGAATGAGAAGACGTGTAGAAGATGCCGAAAGAAGCATACCGCTAAAAGGCCTCCGAATGCGCCTGAAACTGAGACAGAGGAATGAAATATAGCTAAACGAAGCCCGAGTTCATCTCTTTTATACCAACTGGGGAAAATAGCAATTGATCATTGTGGAATTCTTAAAGGCGAGTGTGAACGAAACATACCAAGAAAAGTAGTAGGTCACTCCAGGTAAAAAGCCAGCCTCGAATATCCCGAGAAGGATGCGAAGTGCTAGATGTCTCATTGAGTTTTGCTCTATGAGGTTTTGTTCCGAGCATACCGAGTAAGCCTCCGAAGTTCTCGACAAGACCCAAGCAAGTCTGACAAACATTGGTTCAAAACGTCAACAGACCAAAGAATGTGTTGAGACATACCGTTGCTATTCCCCAGAACAGCATTATAGACGATAACCAAATAGATGGTCTCAAGCGCCTGATGCATAAATTGGAAGGTATCTAGACGATCGAAATTGCAGAGTCGTTGCATCGAGAATGTGCGGGACCTACCTCAAGAAGAGCATACGGCACAAAAAACATTGACAGGGCAATCAGATACTGAGTATCCGAGATGTTCAAATCTTCCTCCATCCCATACAGCTATGCGTCGGGTTAGTGACTGAAATCAATTCATACGGCGAGCAAAAGGAAATTACCTTCGCGTTGCCTATACCCACCCTATCCAAGAAGCATAGGAGATAGAGAACAGACAGCCACGGAATCAATGTGAAGTCGATTCTTCGGACGAGACGCTTCTCATCAATTGCATTGTCATACTCTGTCCCATCGGTCCCTTGAGAATGCTCAGAATGAACAATCAGATCAGGTTCGGCTTTCGACTTCTCAACGTCTTCGAGGCCTTTCGCGATTTCCGTAGGCACAGTAATATCTTGCATAGTGAGGCAGAGAGGTGTTATTTCAGCTCTTCTATTCGTTCAATTTATAGCGTCGAGCAAGGAAGGCCGAGCTGTCGCCCAGATCACGGAAGTCAGAACGAAAGAATTGAGGGGCGTTCCTTCAATCCTCACTGGAAGTCCATTCAACGGACGTTTATGTCCTTCAGACTCGGATGATCCTATTTGGCGAATTTCGATGACATTACGGACATGGGTGATCCTATTTGACGAATATTGAACGAGATGTCCTCCCATGCCATCAGGAACCCGGGTAATCCTATTTGGCGAGTTTTGATGATATTTAGTTTTGTTCCTAGCCGAGACGGCACCAATCCAGACAACAATCATGGGACGAACAGTCATCTCTCTCATTGGAGGAGACCCTGTCCGGAAGGCTTCCAACCTGTAAAAGGGCTTGGAAAGGGTTTTGAAAGGGCGCTTCCGCCACGAAATACTCACGATCTCGGCCGCCTTGCTATCGCCGTACTTTAGCGAGGCTCAATCACATTCGAAGCACATTCGAAGGCGGGGTAAGAGTGGGGTAGGCAGGTGAAAAAAGAATGAATTATAATTAAGTTTGTGGGGCAGCCAAGAACGGCAGATAGGGCACGTGATTCTTACACGTGCCTTAGCCGCGCGTCACGGTAGTCTCTCCTCTGACTTCCTGACAGAACGCAACGATAAGATGCCTCGTCAAGACATAGACCCGCTTGCAGATACTCAGCCTCCGCGCTACTCGTATGAATCTGACGATGAAGACGAATTGGACGTTATAAATCCCTCATCAGATTCTTCGGCAGACGCTTCTAGTGTGGAAGTCCGTTTCTTACCACCAGCTGAAGGAGAGAATGACAAGGAAAAAGAAGGCACTTTGATAATTGCGAGTGGTGGGATAGGTGTAGCTTGGGCGCGTGGTGCAAGCTTAGGGGAGCAGGTCGGACAAGTAAATGTTAATAAACGTGCAGTCAGTATGTCTTTACCGCTTCTGGGGAAAGAGTTTCTGAAAGCTCTGTCACGAATTGTAGATCGGTCTTATATTTCGTCCGGCTTGGGCAAGAACTAACGGAACAATTATAATATCCGAGGCATTCACACGGCTTCCTGTGATCGCCATGAACCCTTACGCTAGGGCTGTACTTGATCGTTGGAACCCTTCCAAGTGCGCGTCTTTTTCATAATAACTCCCCGATTTTGGTTTTTAATCCTGACTATGCATCCATATAGAGTGGTCCTGCTTGATGCGTATTCCACGGCGACATATATTTCCCCAGAACCCATACCACACCACGCAGCTCCATTGCGATATCTTAGCACGGTGGGTTTTTCGGGACTTTACTCCAGTAAAGTCATTCTGATTAGTGATATCAAACTCAGGAACGTAAAGTATTCCCGAATAGTTCACCTCTGTCCTTTTTCGCACCTCCGAACCTTATACAGTCGACTACAGCCGCATTCCTAAACCTACTTGCACTTCCTTCCAGCCAAAAGGCGTCGTCTGGTCTTGCGCTACTTGTCCCATCGCGTCGCGCACCATTGCCTAGCCCCAAAATTATCCCTCCTGACGAAGATGAGAGCACGAGTGCTACATTGTCCGTCCTTTCAAGTATCGAGGATTCAGAAGACTGGGATCCGGCGCTCCTTCGTCAGACGCACCACGCGGCTCTGGAAGCAGCTAGCATTCACGACAGGGCCGGAGAATGGACCGACCCTATAGCTGACAGGAGAGAGAAGAAAAGCGCGAAACCATATGGACGAAGACGACTGACCGAGACAGAAGAAGGAATGTATATTTAAACAATATCTACTTGGACAAATGAAAGCTCAAAAGTGCTACACACAACTGTTGGAGTCCCCTTTCATGGATATTCGTTGCTCTTATTAAACTATTTGCTGGAATCCGAACCGAGGACAATTCCTCATCATCAATTTCTGACCCTGTGCCTACGGACCTCGGCTCTCCTTCCATGTCGTTCACTGTTGCATGCCAAGTGGAGATATCAAAGTTCTTCTCCGCTCCGAAGTCACAAGCCTGGACGTAGTTCTCTCGGAGATTGAGGATAAGACGCTGGGCCATAATCCCCGGCACTGCCGTCGTAAATCCCGTCGGAACCTTTGAATATCGTTGCTAAAAGTCATGTAAAAGCAAGTTCATCGGATGGTCCAGAAGGAATAGAGTCAAGTCCTTTATGCACTACGTACATCATCAATGGGTGCCATTACCACGCATGCAAGGCAAGCCAGAAAGATCCTTAAAGTTAATTTCAAATTAGATATATATTGCGATTCTTGTGATAGTGGGGGGACCTACACGGCGTAATAAACTATTGAATCCCTAATTAAAATTTGTATCAAGCAGTTTCCGGAGGACAGAGATCTGATATCCTCTCGGTATGACTTGGCAGCCTTGAAGCATACCATTGCAGCTAGGAATGTCTCAAAAAGAAGCAACTCGGGCCAGTAGAACCATGACGACCCATGTACACCCTGGACAGGTTTTTCCGCGCAGAATAGATGGCGCATTCCCGGCACCGAAGTTGAGACCACTGTACACCAGTAGTAATTTAATTTCAGCGCAAACATGGGACTCGCCAGCAGTGATATACGTACTGTTAGTTTGCAGGGTATACTGAACAAGTTCCTCTACTGTCACACCGAGCAGAGCAACGAAAAAAACCACCATTACAACAAGTACTTTCCTGCTTCCGTTGTATAATGCGTAAATCCGCATCATCAGTATTACTAAAATGATTATGAATTTCTTCTGAGACAACAAGTGGGTCTGCCCCTACCGTCCGCTAACATAGCGAGAACCGGAGACGCAAATGTTTGGTAGTTGCCCATTGTACCTAAATGGATTTATTTACTGAAAGAATCACTCTGGAAAAATGTATGGATCAACTCACATCTATCCATATGAGGGTATAAGATCGTATTTAGTTAGAATGAATATTGGAGTACCTACTTTATTGGTTATGAGTGGATAGAAGATAGCTGCTCCAAGTAGACAAAAAATTAGATGCTGGAACAGGTTGTATGGGATTCAATGCGCACCAGCTGTTGATATTCTGAGATGAAGTTCGTCAAGTATATAGATCACGAACAAGAAATACATCGCAAGTTATCACGTACGTCTTGTGAATGAGAGTAAGGTAGTGACACTGATTTTCCTTTATTCATACTGTGCGATTCAGAGCGAAACAAACACCTACCGTAAGGAATAAGGCTTTCCCAAGGGACCAATGAGATTTCTGCCCATACTCTTAAAAATCTTTACCAGTAACAAAGTAAAGCGCGTAACTAAACCAGCCCAAATTAGCTCGACTTCCATGTTGACCGTGATAACTATTTAGAGCATGAGAACACGTTCTGAGAATAAGTATAGACATTTGACCACCTACGCAAGTCATGCACAAAAACGCCGTAGGAAGCAACTACGCGAAATGCGTTAGTTCACGAACAGATATGCAAGCATGTTGCAGTGAACGAACATACCTTGACACAAACCGTCCAGCCGAAAGATATCTAAATCGATAAGTTGCGCTTCAGAAATAGTATTCATTCGGATTGGGAGGCCAAGAAAATGCGAGCCATCAGTTCATATATGTATACGATATCGAAGCAGGTCAATTACCGAAGAAGAGCAATCTTCTCCACTTTTCGGAGAGAAAGTAGAGTTAGGTGGGGTCGTGGGATTACGAAATTCTGTTTCATCAACGGACTTATACTTAGCAACCCAGAGATTCAATCGGGGCGTGATGGAAACTAAAGCACAGGCACAGTATCTAAGTTCGTTCGTGAAAATTGCAACAGTAAGTTGACCGGTAATAAATCATGAGGACCATCGGCGTAGTACACGTATAGGTATACACAAACATTACAGAGTTCAGTTTATCCAGCCCTTTGAAGCGAAAATCTACAGATCACCGAGTATAAGGACCGTATGAGTTCTGCTGGTATTGTCCGTACGGTTGCGATGGAGGCGGAGGAACCGGAGGGAGCGATGGCGTTTGCGACAGCGAAGCACTTCGCGATTGAGGAACTCCGTATTGCTGCTGCTGATAATTAACTGGAGGAGGCGGCGGAGGGAACGGAGATGAATGTTGTAGTTGGCTACCATAGTTAGTTGGTGGTGCATATGATGATGGCTGCTGCTGCTGAGACTGATGCCGCGGATACTGCTGAAACTGAGGCTGATTTCTCTGCCGATCATAAGAAGGCGATGATGTCGGAGGCGCGTTGCTACCCAAGAAGTGGCTCGGGAGCCCCGGAGTGCTGAACATGTTCGCGTACGGGTCCGATGGCTGCTGCTGAGGAGGTGAAGGCGTCGAATAGCTGACAGAAGGTCTAGGGGGTGGAGGAGGTAAGGACGAATAGCTCGAATTCTGAGCATGAGTTGGCATCGGCGGGCGTGAAGGAGGTGATGAGCTGTCTCGTAGGTTCATGGACCGGAAAGACGAGTCCAAGCTATTCACCGACGGAGGCGGTCCTAGTGCAAGCGAACGAGGCTTCTCTGCTAAAGGCGGAGGTGCAGCAGACAGAGACTTCTTCCGCTCAGCCTCCGCAACCAGTGCATCCCGTTCTGCCACACGTTCCGCAACAAATGACTTTACGTTACGTTTTAGCGCGGTACAGAGACCTGTCAAATCTCTGTAGAACTGGAGACCCTTCCTGTACACGCGCTGTGAGTACTTCGATGTACTCTAAAAGCGAAACACTTACGCCAAACCATCCCGAACTTCCATATACCCGTCCCTAGCGCGAGTAAACCGACGCATAGTTTCTCTCTTTCTCTTTTCACGTTCTTCCCATTTTCGAGCGCCGGGGCCGCGGCCGGCAAGATCTTTGAGGCCCTTCCAGAGCTGCGTGATCTCCGATAAGACCGTCTGCTCATATTGTACCGTAGCGACAAGGCTGTTCTGAAATGGTTTGAACTTTTCGAGTTCTGCAGCGAACAAAGCAGGTTCAACAGCCTGGTTCCGGCGATTGAGTAAAAGCAAATGTGAAACATCGTCCGATTGGATCTAACACGTAGGATAAGCATGACTCACACGAGCGGACAAAGGTAACACTGACCTTCTCTTTCAAATCTTTCAGGACGTTCTTCCTCTCTGTCGAGATTTTGTTTAGCCGTGTCAATCGCTGATCAAGTTCATCAATGAATGTTGTTATTTTGGACCGTTCTTCTTCGTCTCTGTCTTCGTTGTTCGGATCCAAGTCCAAAAGGCTACCACCCGGCCCTCGATCCGCGCTCTGTCTGAACACGTCTTCGATTTGATCGGATAAGAGGACCGCGATGTCACCCTTGACACTGTCCCAAAGGGCTTGTACTTGCTGATCAGATGCACCTGCTGCTTCTAGCGCATCCTTGTGAGACTTCAGGTCCTGGCGCAGCGAGCGAGATGGACCCGCAGATGGCTCCTGCGTGAACAAGTGCTCGTACTTGACGCGCATTGCTTCGCAATCCCGGAGTTCAATCTCAAGATCGCGCTGTATACTATCGAGATCGTCCCGTACGGCATCGCGGAGACGTGACAAGTCAGACAAAAGGCGAGAGACAGGCTCACGTTCTTCGATGAGACCGATGTCGTCACGCATGCGAGTTACCTCCGATGGCAATTCAGTCGAACCCTCGACATGCAGACCTTCCACCATCGCCTTGTAGCGACCCAGTCCTTCCTGGACACCCAAAGCATCCAGAACTGATCGCTTTTCAGTCTCTGCTGTATCTGCCCTTTCGACCTCCGCGCGCACAAGCTTCGCCTTCTCCTCGGAGTAGACGCTCGCGCTTTCGTGGACACTTAGCGGGATGAGCTTGATGAAGATATCCGGTCCGATGGTCTTCTGCACGTCTGGAGCACTGTAAACCTCCTGTATTTGTATTGGCTTGGCAACTTGGAGCTTGTCGATCTGTGGTAGGGTCTCGAGGGGTGGAACCACGGCATTGTAGATCAGGTCGTTGTCTCGCGAAGCTTCGTTCTTTTTCTCGGTGCACAAAGCGAGGTGAAACTTTGACAGTTCCTGCATGGCCGACCCCGCATCCGGAGGCAGATTAGGAGACATTTGTGGCATGAACATTCCACCAAACGACGAGGCTAGCTTCGATGCTTCCTTTGCGGCGGAATCCGCCGCCGTGAACCTAGCAAGTGCATCACCGTGCTTACCAGCGGCATTATCGGCTTGTGCGCGATGAAGTTGCGCTAACGAGGTGAAATACTTAGATTTGATCTAATAAATATAATAAATCAGATAAGAGTCATGACTAAGCGTATGTACGAGCCTGAAGCACCGTCACCCAGTTACGGTCGAAGATACCTTTGCCCATAAACTCCTTCACTTCTTCGCATAGCGCGGTATACATGGACGCTGTTTGATTGGCCACTTTGGCGACGAGACCACTGCCTTTCCTTTCATCGACACATTTCTCGTAAAAGACCTCTGTTGCTTGAGCCACCATAATATTCACCAGGAATTTCACGACTTCCCGGCTTAAATCAGTTGAAGGGGCATGTAAGAAGTTGTCGTTTATGTAGGTGAGCATGCCGGCGCTTGTTCGGAAATAATGAAATGCACGTTTGAGTCCCTCAGGATCACCACGGTTCTGTGCAGCTGCGATGGCAGAATGTGTGGCAGCGAGCTGGAAGATGACAGACGCCTTCTCGTATGCTAGTGACGTCTGCGTTGTGAGCTTGTTCGTGAACGCGTCGTGCCACGGGAATGATACTCTGATCTCCGCGAACCGTAGCTCAAGAAGCTCAAGTTGACCAAAATACTTGTACAACAAGTCTCTCGCTGGTTACTTGGACCTTAGAGCCGGGTTCGGAGAGATGTGATGGGTCACTCACCCGTAGTATCGCTACCTGCGCCTTTCACAGCATCCTGTCTACATCGCTGCAGAGCAGCACACTCTGCCATATAATTGTCCGGATTCTCACCATACGACTGAGCGATCAGATTGCGTATGGGTGATGTCCAGTCGACCTCCTCTGTCGTCTTCTTCGGTATCGATATTGTCGGTGATTGGGTTGTCATTGTTTCGGCTATGCGCCTGCGTCGTCGTCAACAAAGACCTAGACGACTGTGAATAAACGAGTGCTTCCACCACAGCTGCTCGCGCAGGTGCTGGTGACGCGTGACGCGTACTGTCACGTGCTAGTGTAAATGTGTATCACGTCCGAGTCGAAACTTCGAATCAAAACTTCGAGTCAGCCTCAGTATTATTATCTTTGTGCTGACCGTTGGCCCTAGTTTTCATCAGATTCCTACGTCGTATGTTATTCTTGCACCGGAGCTCCTTGTGCTGAAGAGACAGTATGAAGACTGAGGACAAAAACTCTCTTCGATTGTGGCGAACTTGACTCCGCGAACTGTATCGCCAGCAAGAGGTTGTCTTCCAACACAATGCTACACGTGTTTTGAATTTGACGTCCTGTGTTCATGGTGCGACCCGTTTTCAGACCGGAACGCGCAAAGGTGTGACTGCTCTTGAAGAACTAGTCAATTCGCATTCAGTTTACCAGATCGACTGACTGGTCATGTTGGTTGGTGAAACTTAGAAGAGACATGGGCTGATACAAATCCCGCTCAGCTTGGTTAGATTCTATTCTAGAAATTCCATTGCACAGGCCTCCAGCCCAGGACCCCTTTCCAATTCCTACTCACAGAGGGGATTTTACATTCCCCGGGGCCAATTTGACGCCATTTTCATATGTTTCAGAACAACCGGGAGCATTTTTCGGGAAAAAAAGAAGAAAAAAAAAAAAAGCGAAAAGTCCAAGTCTTTGGGGACCGAGGCCTCCGTTGGCGTTGCCGGGCGTCCTGAGCCTCCGTGACTTTGTTTCGTAATAACGCCTCGTCCCAAGCTTCTGTTCAGGCTCAGACACAGAATTGGCTGTCTGACTTCATTATATCTGGGTGCGTTAGCCCACACAGAGGCAGCTCTGCCAGCTTGGTATCCCACTTCCAGTTGAGCACCCCGTATTATATCATTCGAAAAGACAACCCAACTCCAGAAGACGTTTTCCCCCTTTTTTTCCCATGGGACCAACTTGTGAGTCGCAACTCAAAGTAATATTCCTGCAGGGTAACTCATGTCTGTAAAAAATCCAGTGAGCGTTCAGGACGTTTCTTCTGTGCAATCTGTCCCACTCCCCTCTTTTGCCGAGTCTCAGTTTGATTTTATTCTTCGTCGTCAAAGATCCCGACACAAAGAAAATGGTGGACTCAAGCTGACAGCGTCACCTTCCCGATTCCATACTCTGTCAAATGATTTCGAATTCGCCGGATGGGGATCCGTTTCTTACCTCGAGTTCACAGAGGACGATGTTCGAAAAGGCGAGGAAACAATAAAGCAAGATAAATCTGGACCTGTACTTGGCCCTTGGATGGCAAGTGCTGTCGCCGCGAATGAGGTCTTCGGAAGTGTGTTTTACGCTTTCCCTCCTGTCATTGCATCGGCTGGCGTATAGTGAGTCCAAAGTCTTCGAGGCTGACGTGGTGCTGGCTTTATTAAAATTTTGCTTCAGTTCTCCCATATCTCTTTTGATCGCAACCTCGACGCTCTTTCTGTGGAGACCGATCATCGAAGAGCTCACGTCTGCATTTTCCACTAGTGGCGCAAACTACACGTACTTGTACGTCAGCATTTTGACTCTTCAAGAGCTTGCTCACTCCCCTGATAATCCCCATCTCAAAACATTGTGCTTTGAAAGAATTAACTCGAGCACAAAATCAGTGGCTCTGGTGGGTGGAGCTTTGGCTCTGCTCGACTACTCCACGACATCTGTAGTATCCGCAGCAACCACTTCGGAGTATGTCGCCGGCGAGACATCGCTGCCCTACCCGATCTGTGTCGGAACAATATTGTTCGCGATTTTCCCGTTGGTGATTAGCCTCCTCGGTCTCAGGGAAAGCGCAAGGACGGCATTTGGGATCCTCACGCTTCATGTACGCCACTCTTCAGTTGTGGAGACCGCTATGCTAACTCTCGGACGTTAGATGGCGACCATGATTGCTCTTACCATCGCCGCTCTCGTTGCGTGGTTGTGTCATGGCAACTCAATCATTCACAGCAATTGGATAGATGGACAACCTGGATCTTCATCCGGAATTGCCCACCAAATTTTCAACGGTGTCTGTCTCGGGATGCTGGGAATGACTGGCTTTGAATGTATGCGTTCGAACCTGCCTGATACCTGGAATAATCTGTCTCATTTGCTTCTCAGGCTCGCCCGACTACGTGCCTGTTGTTCGTCCTGGTGCCTTCCCGAAAGTTCTTAGGAATATCCACTATCCAACAGTAATCCTCTATGCTCTGCTGATGCTTATGGTCATAGCCAACATACCTCTTGAAGTCATTGAAAACGCGCCTAATGTGCTGAGCGTCCTAGCTGAACAGGTCCGCCTCCCCCTTTCTTCTAATTTGTCCTCGCTGAACGATGATATTGATTAAATTAGGTGGGCGGTAGATGGATGCGCATATGGGTTGTCGTGGACGCTAGCATTGTCCTAAGTGCCGGAGTCCTGACAGGTCAGACCCCACTCTTTTTCCTCACCATTCCTGGTTGGTTACATTGCTGTTCCCCAGGGATTTTGAGTGCATGCGCTCTGCTCGAGAAACTCGCGCGAGATAGGGTCGTCCCAAAGAAAGTCCTATACCAATTACCAAAAACAAACGCTCAAGCGATCGCCATCGCTTCGTTCACCGTTCTTTGTGGTATACTGTACGCGAGCGCGAGTGCAAACCTGGCTATCATTTCGAAAATGTGCGCATTTTCACAGATATGAACCTCTGTTGTCGAATCAGCCTAATTTTTTTTGCTCTTCCATAGGTTCGCAATGACGTGGCTATCGGTCATGACACTCTTCCCTATCTCGGATTTACTTCTGAAGTTTAACCGAGGGCGAATCCCGCGTTCCCGGCGTGCTTCACTCCTAGTGGTTTTCGCCGCACTCCTAGTGGGATTAATTGCATTTGCGGGTAATATCGCCATTGATCCGACGACTGTGGGGTAAGCGCATTCACATGCTTTGAATTTTAAATAATAATAAAAATGTCGCTGCACGTTCATCCCCGTGTTCTCCCAGATACTTCTCGGCATACGCAATAGCGATATGGACGCTGTTCTTCATTGCGAATAATAAAGCGAGGCTCGTTAAATGGAGCTACTGGATATACGATCAATCACCGATCATGCATGAGTGGCAATGGGCATGTCGTTTCAGCGACGGCCTTGTCAAGACCCTCCGAAGATCGCGTCGTCGGCCCGTTTGTGTGCTTGCCAAATCAGACGAGGTATGACATTATTCGATAATACGCATCAAATATGTTCATCAAATATCTGTACTCACCTTGTGCAGATCCATCATTTGTTCCGGATGATAACCTATGTTTCAAAGAATGAGGAGACGTCTTGCATGAAGCTCGCCCATTTCTACCAAAAAGTCGAAGAAATTCCTTCCGAGATTGAGGCAAACGCAAAGTGTGAGGGTCATTGTTTCGAGCGATGAAGGCGTGAACTGATATCTTCGGCATCCTTCCATGTTATTTAGTACTTGACGAAGCATTTCCTGAAATCACTGTAGACCTGGTAAGTTATTTACATATGACGACCAGCTTGCCCCACTTACATGAATTAGATCTTTGTCCAGGCTCAGTTCACGCCCTCTGCCATTGCAGCACTCTCTCATAAGCTGAACATTCCGCGTGCATCGATGTTCATGTCCTGCCCAGGCCCGGAGTTCAAAGCAGGCTCTGCTGCAGAGNCTCATCCTGGAAAAGAAGGGACGCTGTGCACTCCTTGCACTCCGAATCTGCCTCTGTGGCAATGGCCGGAGGTATCCCCAGAACTTCTATGTGTTTTGACGAGCTTAGAACTGAAGCAGCCTTTTGTGTAGACGAAAATGAGTGTATCCCGAACGGATGAATATCTGCGCAACTAATATGAAACGCGACTCCTCCATCAAAGCCGCTAGCAGGGCTGTCATTCGCACAATCAGACGAACTTCGGAAAGCTGTGAGTAATCGAAGCCCTGAAAACACTGTGCTATTGTCTTGTAAAGAAACTAAACAAAAATTCTAAATATTCAAATGGAAGAGAAACAGTTCAGGTTCAAGTGAATCAAGTCAGCTGTGATTAGCACGCCTGATTTTGAGTACTCCACGGGCAGTTGGACAATGGTGCAGATCATGCTGAAGTGTACTTCTCGTACGTAGTGGCCTATAAAAGCTCGACCGTATGTATGTTCTTTTCACTATACCGGCTTGCGCTTTGCTCCGGTGATGAAACTTCAGAACTGTAATTTCAATCTTTCTGTAGCTCGTAAAGGACAATACCCTCATGCAACATGAATTGGCCAGTGCTCATTGCAGTTTTTGTTAAGTGAGTGTATCCGTGATTGTTGGATTCGTGAGATGATTGGGTGTACAGATTCCGCTTCACTAACCGTCTTCAGGTTTCATATTAATCGATTTCCCCCCAATCCATGCAGAAAACCTGGCCTGTTCATACCCGATCTGCACCGTCTTTGCCTGCTCAAGTAGTATACTTGATGGCGATGCTCATACCCTAGCTAGCTAGACATGGAGCGAGCGTTCCAAAAATGAAGATTCTGATGTGGCCTATCACTTCCGCTGAATTACAGTAGCACAATGAAAGCATGATTGTGTCCTAGAAAGTGTATACGCTTTAACATGTCAAAAACATGAAGTGTTTGATCAGTCACTTTACCTCCTGAAACAAGGAGGTTGAATGTCGAATGGGTGGGTTGAAACACCAGACATATAGTGCCCAAGTACGAAGTATAAACAGTATTCTTCGTCAATAGAGATATCTAAATCCTTTCTTCTTTTCCATCGCTTCTTCCGTTGTTATTCCCTCCAGGCGAGCAGCATCTTCGATGCGCTTCTGATCGGCTCCTTTCAATCCGCCAAGCTCATCTTCGTCCAGTTTCCTATTCTCATTCTTCAGGAGGCTTCTCATTACTAGAAAGAGACTCCTGAGAATTCATCAAACTCCAAGATAGTGAATTTTTGAAGCCCACCAAATGCGAGGAAGATAGCGGATGCAACTGCCGCGATTCCTGTCACCATAGACTGGTGATATTGTGGACCCCATTCTGCCTTCCATGTGAATGAGCCAACCCTAAACTGTGAAGTTCCGCAAATAAGAAGCTAATAAGAATTTAGGTCACTTCGAGACTTACAGATAGCCTGTAGCGCTGATCCCGTTGACAAGACCGATTGATGTTGCGCGCCTTGCAGGTGGGCGAGTCACAGTATTTGTGACCCAGACCAGAATAAGAGAGATGCCTGAGAGGAGAGGATTAGAACGCAACCTCATTCGAGATGGCCAACACACTTGCGTAGCCGCTTGTCATTAGAAACAGGGCAACGTAGCGACCGATATTGGAGTTCGTGGACAGTGCTACAATGTAACCCAGGATTGATGCCCACCATGGTAAAGTGAGGTGGAAAAACCGCTCTCCAGTTTTATCTTGCGAACATTCGGCAAAGGCCTGAAATACTCTTTCAGGGGATACTCACCGGCATGTAATGCATTGACACAACAAAGAACAGACGCCAGGATCCATGGTGGCCTGTTAAAGGTTTACCATCTAGAATCNCTCCAGTTTTATCTTGCAAACATTCGGTAAAGGCCTGAAATACTCTTTCAGGGGATACTCACCGGCATGTAATGCATTGACACAACAAAGAACAGACGCCAGGATCCATGGTGGCCTGTTAAAGGTTTACCATCTAGAATCGCACCGATGGGATAGCAACGCACGCAGCAAGTAACAAAGTAATCGTAGTGTTAAATCCCAATGTGGCTGTTAAGCTGAGGTCCGTGTTAACCAAGCTCACTCAAAGAGCAGAACTCTACTCACGTCGGAAAGAAGTTTAGAAATGAGAGTCCAAGGAGCAAGCACAGTTCGATGAGAGCGAAAATATAGATTTTCACGTCCTTCAGTGCCATTTTTAGACCTTGCAACATTCTGGCATATGGATGTGCTTAATGAGAAATAGTTAATCGACAGTACTACTCACGAATCTTGAGCAAGGTCCTCATCCGCTTCACCTGTATCTTCGGCCAAGCGAGCCTGAGCTATTTGANATGGTCTGTTAAGGGCTTACCATCTAGAATCGCACAGATGGGATAACAACGCACGCAGCTAGTAACAAAGTAATCGTAGTGCTAAATCCCAATGTGGCTGTTAAGCTGAGGTCCGTGTTAACCAAGCTCACTCAAAGAGCAGAACTCTACTCACATCGGGAAGAAGTTTAGAAATGAGAGTCCGAGGAGCAAGCACAATTCGATGAGGGCGAAAATATAGATTTTCACGTCCTTCAGTGCCATTTTTAAACCTTGCAACATTCTGGCATATGGATGTGCTTAATGAGAAATGGTTAATCGACAGTATTACTCACGAATCTTGAGCAAGGTCCTCATCCGCTTCACCTGTATCTTCGGCCAAGCGAGCCTGAGCTATTTGACGCTCACCGGTCGTTATCCACCTCGTGTTGCTCGGCTGCCCATCCATTATCTACAGCATGAAATATTACTCAGATCACTTACGAGATCTGGAAGAGACCATCTAGAACCACGGCCTTCAGCTCAGGATAAGGAGCTCATAGTATATTTACTCACATCGATAGTATTCCGATAGTGATTGTAAGCGCTCCCTTGAATATTTAGAAATGCAACATTATCGTATCAGGAANTGAATCACGGCCTTCAGCTCAGGATGAGGAGTTCATAGTATATTTACTCATATCGATAGTATTCCGATAGTGATTGTAAGCGCTCCCTTGAATATTTAGAAATGCAACATTATCGTATCAGGAAGTCATAATAGGATATTAGAATACCTCTATGAAAAACAGCCTTGCGTACCTATCAATAAATAGCAAGGTACAAGTGCTGCCGAAGAGCTTACCATCTCCAGCCTCTAATTCCTTGTTTTCCCTCCATTCCTGAGAGAATTCCTGCGGCCATCATCTAATGGATCTATTTTAGGCATGGATCTCATTTACAATAGATAGGTACTGACACTTCCAAACGCGTTTGCAACTAATGAACCGGAATACAATACTGAGGCTCGAAGTGCCAATTCCTGTTGTCGAATAGGACAAGATCGTAGATATACGTGTTTTCACCTCGAAGAGCACGAACCTTGCGAGTATACCATCGAGAAAGAAGGTAGACCGCTCCGGGATAAAAAAACAGCCTTTATAAAAGTTAGAACAGTGACATAGAACCTGATATTTGTATACCTCAGGAATTCCAAGTGATACTCTACAAGCGCGAATTCCGGAAGGGTCGCGAGTGATCTGAAACGGAATGACCGAGTTAGAGGATTGACTTCTGGGGACATTTTGGAATGCAACTCACACCCGTCATTGCACTAACAAGTCCCCACACGCTAACACATAATCCAATGTATATTGATGGCCTAGTACCAATCATAAGGCAATCATCATGACTATATTGCACGTAGCATGCGTGACTTGTCATTTGATTCAAAATCTGCTCAATCAAGTAGTTAGACGACCCATTGCAATTTCTAGACTGTTTTACCATGTTCGACGGAATCTGAGCAGGAGGCATATAGAATAGCGACAGTCGTGTCGTATTGAACGTCTGAACAAAAAGAGACAGAAGCGTTGAGCTTTCTGACAGCTTAACACGAGAGTACACANGGTGCAGTAGGAGGCATATAGAATAGCGACAGCCATGTCGTATTGAACGTCTGAACAAAAAGAGACAGAAGCGTTGAGCTTTCTGACAGCTTAACACGAGAGTACACACCTGACAAACCTAGGTCTTGCTCGAGACCTTTCAATCGAGCTGCGGTGATGGCTGTTTTCTGAATACAGAAATAATCTGAGTTCGGTAGGCAAACCATTTCTTTAAAACTCACATCGATGTAATTTACAAGATAGATCAAGAAAATGGTTGGCAAGAACCGCATATCCAACTTGCGCAGTAGTTGTCTCTCCACCCGGGAACATTCATTGAGGAGCAGGACATCCGCTGCTTCAGTTTCTGACATTTGTTGCTCGTCGGATGCGCGTGAGCTTTCCGCATCTTTCTCAACTTTCTCCGCAGCATCGTCTAAATTATAAGTAAGTGTTATTGGCATCCATGGGCTCAGATAAGGGGTGTACTCACTAACTTCATCAGTAATTTCGCGCAGATAAAGCATCAATGAAAACCTTCTCCGCAGCTCTAAGAAGCATAAGACTTCAAAAGTGGTGCCGTGTGGGACAGAGTCACAGAGAAAGTCATGCGAATTAACAATCTGGTGTTTACATCAGGAACAATCCCATAAATACATCATGCCCTAATTCGAAATGCATGGGCTAGAAGTGCAGAATAGGCCGGGCATGAATGAGAAGGTCGGAAGCCATCGTCGTCCATAAACACATAGACATCCCTGCCCAGACAAGACCTCTTATTGGCGCAAACGGATCTGTACGTACCGTTTCTCGTGACCAGAGCATCGCGCTCTATCGGTGAAGGAAGATTCACTTCACTCGAATCTTCATGATTGCGGACAAAAGGAAGATCGGTGTGCTCGAGAACTCGTTCGAATTAATACGTTTTACAGAAGGACAGTAGTCGAAGCAAGAAATAGTCTCCGTCGAGTACTGACACCGGAATGACCTTTAATCCTTGTTGGTGTTTGAATGGGGGTTGGCTAATAAATCGCTTTCAACAGATAGAATTCGGAAAGTCCAGGGACTGAAAAGTAACTCAGTGTCGTCGAAAACCCCGGGAAATTTGAGATTAAACAAAAAAATGTTGTTACAGAATACAGATAGGTCATTAACGGAACCATCGAAAGCATCACTAAGTCATCAGACGTATTTTCGTTCGAAAGCAGAGAGGTTTTAGTGGCCAAATCCTATTTCCTTGCTCNCGCCCTAGTTCGATATGCATGGGCTAGAAGTGCAGAATAGGCCGGGCATGAGTGAGAAGGTCGGAAGCCATCGCTGTCCACAGATACATAGACATCTCTGTCCAGGCAAGACCTCTTATTGGCGGTACAGACCTGTACCATTTCTCGTGACCGGAGCATCGCGCCCGACCGGTGAAGGAAGATTCACTTCACCTGAATCTTCATGGTTGCGGACAAAAGAAAGATCGGTGTGCTCGTAGACTTGTTTAAATTAAGAGGTATTAAAGCTCTGCCAGTCCGTGTCCCACTTCCAGTTGAGCACCCCGTATTATATCATTCGAAAAGACAACCCAACTCCAGAAGACGTTTTCCCCCTTTTTTTCCCATGGGACCAACTTGTGAGTCGCAACTCAAAGTAATATTCCTGCAGGGTAACTCATGTCTGTAAAAAATCCAGTGAGCGTTCAGGACGTTTCTTCTGTGCAATCTGTCCCACTCCCCTCTTTTGCCGAGTCTCAGTTTGATTTTATTCTTCGTCGTCAAAGATCCCGACACAAAGAAAATGGTGGACTCAAGCTGACAGCGTCACCTTCCCGATTCCATACTCTGTCAAATGATTTCGAATTCGCCGGATGGGGATCCGTTTCTTACCTCGAGTTCACAGAGGACGATGTTCGAAAAGGCGAGGAAACAATAAAGCAAGATAAATCTGGACCTGTACTTGGCCCTTGGATGGCAAGTGCTGTCGCCGCGAATGAGGTCTTCGGAAGTGTGTTTTACGCTTTCCCTCCTGTCATTGCATCGGCTGGCGTATAGTGAGTCCAAAGTCTTCGAGGCTGACGTGGTGCTGGCTTTATTAAAATTTTGCTCCAGTTCTCCCATATCTCTTTTGATCGCAACCTCGACGCTCTTTCTGTGGAGACCGATCATCGAAGAGCTCACGTCTGCATTTTCCACTAGTGGCGCAAACTACACGTACTTGTACGTCAGCATCTTCACTCTTCAGTAGCTTGCTCAGTTCTCTGATAATCCCCATTTCAAAACATTGTGCTTTGAAAGAATTAACTCGAGCACAAAATCAGTGGCTCTGGTGGGTGGAGCTTTGGCTCTGCTCGACTACTCCACGACATCTGTAGTATCCGCAGCAACCACTTCGGAGTATGTCGCCGGCGAGACATCGCTGCCCTACCCGATCTGTGTCGGAACAATATTGTTCGCGATTTTCCCGTTGGTGATTAGCCTCCTCGGTCTCAGGGAAAGCGCAAGGACGGCATTTGGGATCCTCACGCTTCATGTACGCCACTCTTCAGTTGTGGAGACCGCTATGCTAACTCTCGGACGTTAGATGGCGACCATGATTGCTCTTACCATCGCCGCTCTCGTTGCGTGGCTCCGTCATGGCAACTCAATCATTCACAGCAATTGGATAGATGGACAACCTGGATCTTCATCCGGAATTGCCCACCAAATTTTCAACGGTGTCTGCCTCGGGATGCTGGGAATGACTGGCTTTGAATGTATGCGTTCGAACCTGCCTGATACCCGGAATAATCTGTCTCACTCGCTTCTCAGGCTCGCCCGACTACGTGCCTGTTGTTCGTCCTGGTGCCTTCCCGAAAGTCCTTAGGAATATCCACTATCCAACAGTGATCCTCTATGCTCTGCTGATGCTTATGGTCCTAGCCAACATACCTCTTGAAGTCATTGAAAACGCGCCTAATGTGCTTAGCGTCCTAGCTGAACGGGTCCGCCTCCCCCTTTCTTCTAATTTGTCCTCGCTGAACGATGATATTGATTAAATTAGGTGGGCGGTAGATGGATGCGCATATGGGTTGTCGTGGACGCCAGTATTGTCCTAAGTGCCGGAGTCCTGACAGGTGAGACCCCACTCTTTTTCCTCACCATTCCTGGTTGGTTACATTGCTGTTCCCCAGGGATTTTGAGTGCATGCGCTCTGCTCGAGAAACTCGCGCGAGATAGGGTCGTCCCAAAGAAAGTCCTATACCAATTACCAAAAACAAACGCTCAAGCGATCGCCATCGCTTCGTTCACCGTTCTTTGTGGTATACTGTACGCGAGCGCGAGTGCAAACCTGGCTATCATTTCGAAAATGTGCGCATTTTCACAGATATGAACCTCTGTTGTCGAATCAGCCTAATCTTTTTTGCTCTTCCATAGGTTCGCAATGACGTGGCTATCGGTCATGACACTCTTCCCTATCTCGGATTTACTTCTGAAGTTTAACCGAGGACGAATCCCGCGTTCCCGCCGCGCTTCACTCCTAGTGGTTTTCGCCGCACTCCTAGTGGGATTAACCGCATTCGCGGGTAATATCGCCATTGATCCGACGACTGTGGGGTAAGCGCACTCACATGCCTTGAATTGTCGCTGCACGTTCATCCCCGTGTTCTCCCAGATACTTCTCGGCATACGCAATAGCGATATGGACGCTGTTCNCCTAGTAGGATTAATTGCATTTGCGGGTAATATTGCCATTGATCCGACGACTGTGGGGTAAGCGCATTCACATGCTTTGAATTTTAAATAATAATAAAAATGTCGCTGCACGTTCATCCCCGTGTTCTCCCAGATACTTCTCGGCATACGCAATAGCGATATGGACGCTGTTCTTCATTGCGAATAATAAAGCAAGACTCGTTAAATGGAGCTACTGGATATATGATCAATCACCGATTATGCATGAATGGCGATGGGCATGTCGTTTCAGCGACAGCCTTGTGAAGACTCTCCGAAGATTGCGTCGTCAGCCCGTTTGTGTGCTTGCCAAATCAGACGAGGTAGGTCTTTTCTGAGAACACGCGTCAAATATGTTCATCAAAGATTTGTACTCATTATGTGCAGATTCATCACTTGTTCCGGATGATAACCTATGTCTCGAAGAACGAAGGGACGTCTTGCACGAAACTCGTGCATTTCTACGAAAAAGTCGAAGAAATCCCTTCCGAGATTGAGGCAAACGCAAAGTGTGAGGTTCATTATTTTGAGCGATGAAGGCATGAACTAATATCTCCGGCATCCTGTTATTTAGTACTTGACGAAGCATTTCCTGAAATCACTGTAGACCTGGTAAGTTATTTACATATGACGACCAGCCTGCTCCTCTTACATGGATTAGATCTTTGTCCAGGCTCAGTTCGCGCCCTCTGCCATTGCAGCACTCTCTCATAGGCTGAACATTCCGCGTGCATTGATGTTCATGTCCTGCCCAGGCCCGGAGTTCAAAGCAGGTTCGGCTGCAGAGCTTGGAACCCGGATCATCGCATTGTAGACGCTTGCTTTGTGCATCTTCAGCGACACGACAGATCATGACCTTCATCTCTCGGACATATATTTATTGGTAACATATAGCTTCCCTTCACTTCCGTTTGCGATCTGCTTTCGAATGAGCTGTACTGTCGTACTTGCTTACTACTTGTCATTACTCGCACGTCCATACTCGCATACTTCTCTTTGGGTCACAATAATCAGTCCTTAATTCATCGCACGTAGCAAGTGTATAGCGTAGTCGTGACGGATAGGATCACTATCCCGAATCACAAATATCAAATAGAAAGCAACATACGGATCATCTATAATAGCCACCTTGCTGACGGAGTTCCCTCTGCACTATCCCCGCCGAGTGGGTCGTCACCTCCGATTTCTTTCACCACATAATACGAGAAGAACAGAACTTTAAATGTAAGAGCCAATGCTAAGTGCAGCAAGACAATGACGATAACGAAAGCACGGGGCGCCTTCGAATCCGCAGTCGTTAATATCGGGTAGACGTTTGAGAGGAGGAAGTATCCTGAAAGACCACATGCAACGCCGACGAGGAACCAACGCAAAATAGGCACAGGAATGACGCAAAGAGCCTGAGACGGGAAGTGTAAAAAGTTCAAGTAAGGCCTAGATGAAAGTGAATGGACGCACGGCGACTGGAATCCACACAAATTGCCCGTATCCCCACACAGCAACTGCCTCAATAAGGCTCCACTCCGTAACGCCCATGTATCTTAGCGCACCCCACAAAAGCGCAGGAAAGCCGAGGCCATACGCATACACGAGCGAAACGGCTATAGAAAGGAGCTGGAAGTTGTAGTCATACTTCGCAGAAGGGTGCGAAAGGTATGAAGCAATCGACGCGGCGAGCGACGAGAAGACAAATAACGCGAAAATCACTGTCGTTAAAGTCCAGAATGGACCATAGAGGTCTGGTGATGGCGAGAGGTAGTTTGCCACGTAGTTCGGCGCAGAAGTTGGAATGAGTGTGATCCAACATCGCTGAAGGACCTATTTGGACAAAGATAGCTTGTGAATGGCTGGTATGTTATGGCAGAAATACAAGTATAGATACAGTTTTTGTGTCCACGTCAAAATATCGCTGGTAATATTCAAATGTCCAAAATCCCGAACGTTGCTGAGGCTGATCAGTCAAATAGCCTTGAACGCATCTTCTTCGGTATCACGACAATGAAATAGCAGAGTATAAGTGCTCACCTCGGTCGACATTGGATGTACCTCTTCCATCCGCAGTATTCGTATTAGATTCATTGGGAAGAAAAGCTACATTTTCAGTCGTCCATAAGCATCACGACTTGAACAAAGTTGTTGACGCGTCACCGACTCTTGAACTCGAGGGTGGTCCCCTGTTCTGTGATCTGGAGCAGAAAAGGATGGCCATGAGACCGGGCAAGTTCGCATCAATCCACTGGGACTCACATCGTCAGCTTCTACAGGCACGTAGCCAGACGCCATGGAATTAGGAACAGAATCTTGCGCTGTGGACGGGTACTGGTAGAGGGCGTGAATAGTGCACGTGAGCTCTGAAGGGGCATGACCTTGACACGATCTTTTCATTCGGAGATTCAATATGTGTGAACGGAATTTCGATTTTGTTCTGAAGTATTTTTAATGAAAATTTTCTCACGGATGTAAACGCAGTCATCTATCGAAGCCTGGAAATGGTACAGAACTCTTTTGTACATGAAGCAGAATGCACAAGTATGATTATATACGGAGATAGCAGATAAGCTACAAAGTACATGCCGCTGACAGTGGAGTCTTACAGTAAATAGACGCTATGAGCATACGGAAATATGGAAATCTGCATGCAGACAATCTGTACAGCTAAAATACATACTTCCCCACGAGAACACCAAAAATGGGAGCGATCGCAGATACAACAGCAATTTGAAGGCGGTATTGGAATTCCTATGAGTACATTACATTAATTGTTAGTGTTTGGGCTGAGACCATATTGCTTTGAAATATACCTTCGTTTCTCGGTAGTATCCTGAGTGATTCGATGGTCTTCCTATCCATTGTATCAATGACTTCGGCAGGAGCATCGGACGCTGCACGTACACTCAAAATGCCTCCGACCGAGTCTAGGCCAGATAACAGGAGTAGTCACTAACTTCATCAGTAATCTCGCGCAGATAAAGCATCAATGAAAACCTTCTCCGCAGCTCACAGAAGCATAAGACTTCAAAAGTGGTGCCGTNGGCAGTATACATGAGGCCAGAGTCGACGAAAAATACTTTTTATCCGGCCATTATACCGGTCTCTTGTTTCCTCAGCAAAGCTTCAGCTTTTACCGACTACGACGCCGCTGCGCTGCACTGGCCGAGAAAGAGGTAGGGCAGGATCTCGACGACCACCGCGGTGGAGTCCAACTTAGTGTAGGAGTGAAAACTCAAATGAATGAATGCCACATGTTGTCAACTCGAGTGGTTAACCACGTGGTTAACTGCAGTTGAAAAAACTCGGAGCGAAAAATTGGCATGTGGTAAACTCAAACTTAACAATTTGTAATATAATCATTTGTAAGAGTAGCATACAAGGTAAAGAAATTTTCATTGGTACTTACTGCTTTGCGAATGATGTCTGTATAGAAACCGACCACTGAATTATATTTCGCGACAATACTTTGCCTGCATACAAGCAGACAAGCCTTAGTAATCAACTTTGTTGACAGATATCCTTATTATAAAATGGATTCCCACGCTGTTTACCGCATGTTGAACCCTTGAAACATGTTTACTCACGTCCGCATGTTGGCAAACTACCCAGGGACTTTTCACTCCTACACTAGTCCAACTCCAACTGGACGTTGGTGTTGGTGTTGAGGATGGATGTGGCGATGTTCTTCTTGTTGGCTTTCGCTGCGGCCTTGCGTCCCATTGTAAGCACTTAAGATATGAGTATGGATTTCCTTGGATACGAATGGCATGTTCCCTCAACGAGAGAAGAGTACTGGCCGTTTCATTCTGATGCGCTGCTGATGGACCGGGATTGAGTCAGAGGTCAGAGCAGCGTCTGAACACAGATGCAAACAAGAGCAATATTACATAATTTGATGTCTATTCAGCTTCAAATTTCAATGTGATATATTTGTAGCGATTATCAGTATCATTACATACACCTGTAAGTCGTGAGCTTTGCACGCATTCTTGAACCATGATGCAGAAAGTCAATATCCCATGTACACATCAATTCGCATGCTAAACCTAGATACCCCGCGAAAGAAATTCTATCAGTTGCCCATGATGCTTATCGTCGTGTATGGTCGAAACTTCGACACTGCTGAGTGCACGTCACAATTCGATCATCATATAGATGTCGCTCTGGTCTGCATAACCATCCAGAATCACGGCTCCTGTGATGCCTGGCTCGAACTGGAGAATAATGGTCTTGTCTCCATGTCCGAAAGCATTTCCAGGATTTATGGAGCAGAGGATTTCTATCTCCTTCCAATCTCGCCGGGCGGGAGAGACTTTTCGTTCCTCTCGCTAGTTCTATATCTATTGATCTTGGCACGACAGGAAATCATTCCGGTCGTCTTCTTCAAACCAGATGACAAGAAACGCATTTCAAGCTG